>APFE030360061.1:0-37833 GCA_000404065.3 Pinus taeda | reverse complement strand
ATATATGTATACCTTAGCATAAAGGGAATATTATCCTAGCCAATCAAATATTAGTGATAGTTGAACATTGTGCTTAATTTGAATAAAAACAAAGAAAATTGTAGGATTAGAATAATCAATTAAAGCCCAGACAACTTTCTTAAGGTGTATACCTAATGGGTAGCATTGGAGTGCTATGGAAGCTATCAAATGTAATAAAGTTTATGAAAATTTTATATATTGTTAGTAAATGTTTCTTTCTCAAGTGGCAAGCACTTTTAAAAATATTGATGAGTGGATTGAGCAATGTGAATGGATATTAGATATTATTTTTAAGGGGTCATACTAATGACCTATATAGTTTTTAAATGTAAAAATAGCAAGTTATGAACTAGAACACTCACAAATTGGTGAGGGATGATGAGTGACGGACTAAAAAAAAGGTTTAAAAGCTTTAATATTCAAGTATAACAATTGTTTACTTCTTGGTTCATAGAAATTCAAAAGGAAAAAGAAATAGTGTTGCATATATTTTCATCGATGTCAACTTTAGTGTCATTGATGTCAAAGTTTAGAAACATGGGAGATTGACATTAAGTTTAGGGGGGAGCTTTTTTAGTATTCATGATTGAAGTAAATGTAGTCAACTAAAAACCTAATTGTGTAGGAATTTTGTCTTTAGTTATTGTGATAAAATGGGCATGAACAATGGTTTGATAGATAGGCCTTTCAAAAATATTTCCAACGATATATGGAACTTAGTAAAATACTAAGGAATGATGAAGAAAGTGTCTCTGAAGTGAAGATAATTTAGTAATAGCTTCAAACCATTCGAGCAGTTGGACTCATCCGGGGATGCACTGAGGCATTCAGGTATATGGTGATCTAGGATGAATTGATTTTTTATCAGGTGAAATGAGGCAGATGTTAGATCAACTGGTTTTATCTGGGCTTCGATGTCATCCGATCATGCGGGCCTCTGGGGTTCACTCACTAGTCACATAGTTGGACAAGAATATGATGAATCAACTAGATTTATCTAGGCCTTGAGAAACCTAATACATATGATATGACATGATAGGTGGCAACGAACTAACATGAAAATGAGGTGGCAGTGACCTAGCAAGTGAGGTGGCAAAGCTTTGGGAGTCATTCCAGGGAGTGATTTTGCAAGGCTCCACAAAGTTAAGCAATTTGGTTGATAGGTGGTGAAGCGATTGGAGCTCAGGAGACAAGCAACATTTGACAAACAAAAGAGTTCACATCTTATGATCGTTCTATCTATCAGACCACTAGTTGAGAGTAGATAGGGCTCAAGCTTGGGTGGCGAGTGGTAAACAAATATTTCCTTATCATATGTATGAGATAAATTTGACGAAAGATAATAGTTTTGTCCATTAGAGTTCCATTGGAGGTAATTTTGATCGATGAGTGGAAAGTGGTAGTTGATATTTGAAGCCCCAATGGTTGGCAATGGGATGATAAGCGCCATGTTCCAGGACTTTATCACATGGTGCTTAAGTGCTAGCATCAAAGAGCCTATCGAGCACTATCCATTGCACATCAAAAAGGGAACAATGCATTGTGAATGCTCGATCTAGCAGCGACTGAAAAACAAATATTTGATAACATTAATTATGGTCCAAATGAAAAAGGTGGACCCCCCCCCACCCCTTGTTATAGTTTGGAAAGTTGAGAGGGGCCTCGAAGTAGTTTCACCATCGTCAGTTCCAAATGGATCACAAGATTTGGTCATGTGCATTAACAAGGTGTCAGTTATTTAATTTCATATATGACAAATTTCACCTCCCTCCACCCTTTTGTTAAATTTCGGATAGTCAGGGGGGGGCTGAAGTGTTTTATTTGTTATTAATGTCAATTAAATCAATTAGCGCGCTTTAGAAGTTGGTGATTGTTTAACCTGGGTTCCTAAGCACCTTTGGGATTTAAGCTCTCGGTCCTAGCCTTGGATCATGAAGTGTGAGGTGTTAAAGTACTTGGTGCCAAAGTCAAATGAAAATATATTCGGGCATCCGGGGGTCAGCCTATACAACATCATTGATTAGTGCTAAGAGATGGATATTTGGATACACTAGAGAGGTGTCATGTGGTCTTGTCACTTGATCTTATGAAATGACAATGAATCCCCTGATTTGGTATTGAAAGCAACCTTGGTATCCAAATGTCTAGTAATACACTCAAGTGGACCATGGATTTGTTGAAACGTGTGTAAACATGGTCACACTATGTGGTTTCGTGGATATAAAGTAAACTCGTGAAGAGCCAAGGAGACATTAATTTAAATCCTATCCAGGTTATTTGAACTAGATTTTCAGTAGAAGGCATTGTAGTAATACTATGGGTTTTATGGATGGTCATCCATGGAATGTCAACCCTACATGAATTTATTGATCTAGTTCAGTTTAAATATGGTAGAGAAGTTTGGAACTTGAGTGACTTGGTCGATTGAGATAGAGGTGGGTTTTCTTGTATGTAGTCGTTTGTTGTGGTTCTGTGGTCCAAAAAGTGTGAAAAAATTCTAAGGCATGAAGTGTGTGGAGGACGTGTGATTGCAGAAGAGGTCAAAAGATAAAGTGAAGGAATACATGTGTATCCATTCAATATGAGTGTAATTGAATGTTGTGTAATATGGGAGAAACATAAAAGGACCATAGATGAAACCAAGCTAAAGATACATAATAAGGAGTGATGTGCAAAACAAAAGAGAAACACAAAAAATAGTTAAAAACATAAACAAAGGATTTATTTAAGCACTTTTCGTTGGTGCCAATAAAATATTTCAGGAGGTTGGTGCCAAAAAATCAATGTAATAGTAGGTTGCTTCATATAAGATAATTCACAGTGAAAAAGAAAAGAAGAGAAAAGAAAATAAAAATAAATATATATATATATATATATATATATATATATATATATATATATATATATATATATAGTATATATATATAATATTCAATGTATTTTCATGTTGTTGATGTGATTAATAATGTATGTGTGTTGAAGTGTTTTAATTAGTTAAAATTGGCCATTATATTGATTCACCCCCTCTCCAGTATAATCATATTTATAGAAATTGGTATTAGAGCAGGTTCCTTGAGCGAAAATTTAACAACTGAAAGGTAGATCTATATCTATAACATGTCCATCCATGAAGGAAATTCTCTAACAAATCTCCTTTGTTCATTGGAACAAATTATGCTTTTTGGTAGGTAAGAATGAGGACTTTCCTAATGTCCCTTGGTGTAGATGTTTGGGCTATAGTATTGAATGGCTATGAAAATCCATATGTGCTGGTTGAAAGAGAAGACAAGCTTGAGTTTTATTACAAATTTAAACCAATGAATTCAATCCTCGATGGATTATATGAATTTAAATTTGTTAAATTCATGCACTACAACATAGCCAAAGAAATGGGACAATTTGAAGAAAAGATATGAAGGTGAAAACAGGGTAAAGAAAGCAAAAATCCATGCCTATAGAATGCAATTTGAATCATTAAAGATGAATGAGGATGAGGATATAGCAATTTTTTTCCTTCGTGTGTATGAAATAATGAACACCATGAGAGGTCATGATGAAACTATTAAGGAATCCATAGTAGTTCAAAAGGTGTTGAGATCTCTCCATACCAGATTCAATGCCAAACTTTCATCCATTGAGGAGATGCAAGACCTCGATGGATCAACTACATGGAACATTAACTACCTATGAAATGAGAACTGCAAAAGGAAAATCTACATCAAGGGAAGTTGAATTCAAAGTTAATAAGAAGACCGAAGAAGATCAAGAAGACTCGAGCTATGAATATGATGAAGAAGAAGCCAAATTTGTCATAATATTGAAGAGAGGGTTTGGAAAATACAAAGGTAAGTTTCCTTTCAAATGTTTTAATTGTGGAAATGATGATGATTTGGGTAAGTTTGATGCTAGATCTGATGAGGGCACATGTCTAGGATATTTAACTAATATCAAATGCTATAGATGCTATAACGAGAGATTGTGAAATATTGTTGATGACATTGATGTAAAGGTGGATGAAAATTTACCTCTCGAGGAGAAGAAACCAAAATACATCATTCTAGCTAACCAAATGAATAGAGAGTATGAAGATGAACATCACGAGGAAGCAGAAGAGGCAACATGCTCTCATTCAAAAATTCCTTGAAGGTATGTGCAAAAGAATCACCCTTAAAAAAAATTGTTGGTGATAAGGAAGTAGGAGCACATTAGGAGTTCGGACTAGAAGAAAGGTGATAGGTACTTCTATTCTATCAATTATTGAACCCAAATTTTTTTCTCATGAAAGTCAAGATAAGCATTGGGTAAATGTCATGATTGAGGAATTATACTAGATTGAAAAAACACAATCTTAGGAATTAGTTCCAAAACCAATAAATAAAAATGTCATTGGCACAAAATGGACCTTTAGCAACAAATTAAATGAGGATGGACAAATTATAAGGAACGAGGCTAGAATAATGCGCAAAGGGTATGCACAATTTGAAGGAGTAGACTTTGAATAAGAATTTGCTCCAATAACTAGATTTGAAGCAATAAAGACGTTGTTGGATTTTCTAAGTTTTAAGGGGTTTAAATTTTATCAAATGGACGTAAAATAAACATTTTTAAAAGGAGAACTACAAGAAGAAGTTTATTTTGAGCAACCGGAAGGATCTCAACTATTAGAAGATAGGTATTATGTGTGTATATTGAATAAATACCTGTATGTTTTAAAACATGCATCTATTCTAGTTTGGATAAATATTTAGTAGCAAGGCTTCAAGAGAGGAATTGCAGATAGTAAATTTACATCAAGATTGAAAAATATAACTTGCTAATAATTGTTATCTACATGGATGTCATAATTTTTTGAAGAGATGTTAATTCTATAAGAAAAAAATTTGAAGATAACATGTAGGAGGAGTTTGAGATGTCTATTTTGGTGGAATTGTCTTTCTTTCTTGGTTTTCAGGTTCATTAACCAGAAAAAGGCATATTTATCTCTTAGACCAATTACCTTAAAGAGATATTAAATAATTTTGGTATGGAAACATGTGCACCTGTAAACACTCTCATGATAACATGATGAGTAATGATGATTAGTTTCTAGAAGTAAATCAGACCATGTACAGGTCCATGATTGAACTCTTCTTTACTTAACAACATCAAGATCGAATTTCATACAAGAAATAGGTTTGTAGAAATATTTCAATCAAGCACACAAGAAGCTCATGTGAATGCAGTAAAAATAATATTTATATATATATAGGGCATAATAGATTATGACTTGTGGTATCCAAGGGGCATATATCTTACCCTCGGAGCTTATACCAATGCATACTGGGATAGAAATGTTGGTGATAAAAAGAGAACTAATGGGGAGGCCTTCTTTTTAGGTAGCTTTCTGGTCTCCTAGCTCAGCAAGAAACAAACCTTTATTTCTCCATCCACGACTGAGATAGAATATATAGTAACAACATCATGGTGTACTCAAGTCTTATGGATGAAGCAAAATCTCAAGGATCTTCAAGAAAATAATGATCATCTTGTACACTTCCTTGTTATGAATTCTAAAACAAAGCACATCCCTATCAAATACCATTTTCTTCAAGAACAAGTTGTTGATCAAACTGTCATATTGGCATACATCCTGACAAAATAACAAATTGCAAACATATTTAACAAACCTCTAGAAAGTTTTGAACATCTTCGACGAAAAATGGGCATAATTTCTTCCTCACAAGGGGAAATGGTTCACTAATTTCAACTAAGAATCATGTTGGTGACAGGGGGAGTTCATGGAAAGAGTATGCAACAACACATGGGGAGTATATTCCCTTTTCCATTGATTAAAAGGGGAGAACAAGCAAACATCAAGAGAAGATCACTCAATAGTCAATAAGTAGATATGGTGTGTACAATCATCAAGTAGATATGTTAAGTCTAGCCCATAAGTAGATAGGGGAAGTCTAGCCTAAGATCGTTAATGATGAGCACATGTTTGTTGGTGTTGCCATCAAAGCCAAAAGGGAAGATTATTGCATATGTTTTCATTTATGTCAACTGTAGTGTCATTGATGTTAAATTCCAACAACATGGGAGATTAATGCCAAGTTCAAGGGGAGATTATTGAGTATTCATGACTAAAACACATGTATTCAGTGGGGAAACCTATCTTGACATGCATTTTATATTTATTTATATAGAACAAATGAGCATGAAAGGTGGTTAGATAGATATAAATTTCAAAGAGATTTCCAATGGTATATGGAACTTAGGGAAACTCCAAAGGAATGATGAAGAAAGTAGCTCTAAAGTGAAGATATTTTAGTAATGCTTCAAGGAATCTGGGTATCTGGACTCATCCAGGGACGCATTGAGGCATCCGAGTATCCTATCATCTGAGATGCATCGAATTGTTTATCGGGTGAAATGTGGTAGATATCGGATCAATCAAATTTATCTGGGTTTCAAGTTAATCTAGGCATTTGAGCCTCTAGCGGTGCACTCACTAGTCACGTAGTTGGAAGAAGACAATGTTGAATCAACTAGATTTGTCCAAGCCTCAAGGACGTTAGTACATATGACACCTCCACGTGGTAGGTGATGATTATGTGGAGATAGTTGGAAAGTACACATGGTGGTAGTGATGATGTCACACGATGAGGTATGGACATGTGGAAGATGGATTTTGGATTTTTAGGTGCCCAAGTGGCCCTTTTTCGAGTGACACATGGAAGTGATGTGGCATGGTAGGTGGCAAGGAACTGATGTCAAAATGAGGGGGTAGTGACCTAGCAAGTGAGGTGGTAGAGTTTTGGGACTTGTGCTAGAGAGCAGTTTTGCAAGGCTCTATAGCATTAGGGAATTTCATCGATAGGAAGTGAAGCAGTAGTTGGATCTCAAGTAGAAGGTGATGATTAATAGATGGAAGAGTTCACATCTTATGATGATTATATCTATTAGGCCACTAGTTGAGGGTAGACATGGCTAAAGCTTGGGCAGTGAACAATGAGTGATAAATAGGGATTTCCCCATCATATGTAGTAGGTAAATTTGAAGACATGTAATGGTTCTATCCATCTGAGAAATGTTGGAGGTAGATGTGATTAATGAGTGGTGACTGGTAGCTGACAGCTAAAGCCCAGGCAATGATCTGACAAGTGCCAAGTTTCGGGCGTTGATCGTATGGGGATTAAATGCTAGCATCAAAGGACCCATTGGGCATATTCCACTTCCAGTTAGTGAGGGAAAATGGCATTAATGCTCGATCTAGTGGTAATTGACAAAGGAATATTTGAGAACATTAGTTGTGGGTCCATCAAATGATTGAAAGCAGACCCTCCTTTGTTATAGTTCGGATAGTCGAGGTGGCCCTAAAGTATTTTTGTCCTCATCGGTTTTGGCCAAAGCATGAGATTTGTTGGCACATTTTAACAAGGTGTGAGTTATTTAATTTCATAAATGAACCCCCCACCACCCCACCCCCCCCCCCCCCCCCCCCCCCCCCCCCCCCCATTTTGATAAAGATCGAATAGTCAGGGAGGGTTGAAGTACCTTCTTTATCATTGATGTTAATAAGATCAATTGGTGCACTTTAAAAGTTGGTGGTTATTTAACTTGGGTGCCTAACCACCTTTTTGGTTTAAGAACTCGGTCCCAACTCTGGGTCATGAAGTGTGAGGTGTTAAAGTACTCAGTGCCAAAGTCAAATAAAAATATATTTAGGCATCCATGGCTCATCCCATATAACAATGTTATCTAGTGCTAAGATCTAGATCTTTGGATACACTAGAGAGGTGACATAAGAAGAATGTGGTAAAAACACTCAATCTTATGGAATGATGGTGAAACCCCTAAGTTAGTATTATAAGTAATCTTAGTATCTGAATGTTTAATGGTACACTCAAGTGGACTCGAATCTAGATTTGTTGAAACATTTGTAAAAGTAATCACACCATGTGATTTCCATGTGGTTTCATTTCATAGAAATAATGTTAAACCCTCAAGGATATAAGGAGCCATTAATTTAAATCCTATAATCCATATTAGAATGCCAATAGAAGAAATTGTGGTAATTCTCTAGGTTTGGATGGTCCTCCATGGAATGTTGGCCCTACCATTAATTTGTTGATCTAGTCGAGTATAAATAAGCCAGATAAATTTGGAAGTTGAGTGTCTTGGTTGATTGAAATAAAGACGTTTTTTCTTGTGTGTAATCATCTGTTGTAGTTTATGTGGTGTAGAAAGTGTGAAATAAGTCTAAGGAATGAAGTTTGTGGAGGACATGTGATTATGGAAGAGTTCAAAATATGAAGTCAAGAAATACATGCAAATTCATTCAATCTGAGTGCAATTGAATCATGTATAATCTAGGAGTAACATACAAGGATTGTGGATGAAATTGAGTTGAAGGTACAAAACAGGGAGTGATATGCGGCTTCGAGAAGCAACATAAAACAAAGCTAAAGACATAAATAAAGGATTTAGTTAAGCACTTTTGGTTGGTGCTAGTAAAACATTTCGGGGGGTTAGTGCCAGTAAAACATTTCAGAGAGTTAGTGCCAGTAAAACATTTCAAGGGGGTAGGTGTCTCCTTTTGGTTGGTGCTATAAAATCAATGTAACAGTAGGTTGGTGCCTACAATATCATTCATAATAAAATAAATTTCACACACACACACACATATGGTGTATTTTAATTTTTTTGATGTGATTAATATTGTATGTGCATTGAAGTGTTTTGATTGGTTAAAATTATCCATTATACTAATTCATCCTCCCCCCTTTCAGTATAATAATATTTCCAACAAATAGAGCATGTGGTAGATTGAGTATTACTGATTGATAAACAAACGCCTAGAATAAATAGAGAAGTTGGTATGCATATTGTAGAAAATACTTGAAACCTTGCAACTGCTAATGAGAGCAAAATGATCACAACATACACAAGATTTATCTACCAAAAATTTTTGGAAAGTAAAAAATGAATAGAAACACAATCACACATAGAACACATAGAATATTTGGGGAACCCAACAAAGAAAAACTCTTTCTTTCTTTTATTGAATCAACTGAGCAATTTGATCTATTACATATAATATTCTTCAAGCCTAAAGCTCCCTACAATATTGATCAACTTTTTACACAATACTTGCCCAACACTTAGGAAAATAAGGCCTTCTAGGAGCTCCTATTTCCTAGTGCAAATTTTCCCTTAAAAAATAGGAGAATTCTCTATTTCCTTGTGTGATTCTCAAGAGAAATGACTTTTCTTAATCCTCAAGCCTCTACACAAAAAACTTGTGAGAAATAAATAAAGACAAGAGTGCCTTCACTCAATCTCAATAAGTAATTCGAATTGCATGACCTACTAGGGCTAAATTTAGCTGCTGCTACAGTTAACTAAGAGTAAGTTGTGTTAACAGAAAGTCAACTACTCAACTAAACTCAATTTTATCTCTATTCTATAACTAGAGATCAATTAACTGACATACAATAGAGTTAAATCCACTAGATAGCTAATTTTAGCCTTCAACTAGTCCACAACTCATTGAAATCATCTAACTCAAATTAACTGATAATAACTCAGTGATAAGCCACATCACAAATGTTAACTGATGGCTAACTCAAGCAACTATGAGATTGAATTCGAATTGACATATTTGACTAAGGCACAAGTCAAAGAAGCCATTCCTTGCTACATTTTCAACACTCCCTCTTAGCATATAAGGTGCTTCTGGAAGAACATTATCTACCTAGATCTGTATCCAACCCTACCAAGTTATATGTTGCTATAACTGCTCCCTCTAAACTAGAAGACTTCCCTACTTTCTTCTACGAAACCTGATCTAAAGACCTATCCTCTGTAGCTGCTTCCTCTGGATGAAAGTAATACTAAAGTATTCAAATCTCTTTTAATCTCTCTTAACCAAATCTACTTCCCACTTGCCTCAAACTCTCCATATACTGGAAGTCTTTGGCTGAGTGGTTGCCTCCACTCGACCTAGGCTACGCTCCTCATCATCTTACTGGTCAACCCAAAAACCAACTAGCTTAGACTCAAACTAAGATATTGGTTGAGCTCCATCTTGAGAGATCTCCAACACCTTCCCACTAACAACCTTGTATTCTTCCACAAGAGGCTATAATTAGGGCTTAAATAAAGAAACTTCTAACATTCCTCCAACCTGCACTCAAGCTGCCCACGAAATCTATCCAAATTGGACACCATCACTTAGAAATTACATCAACACGGAAGACACATACATACCTCAAAAATATGACTTCTCCTTCATGTCCCTATGCATAAACGCTTGTGAATTTAGGCCCTAGTTAGGGCTTGCTGATAATCCATGTCATCCCTCCAATTCTGGCCCAAAAATTCCTCGAAAAACTACACTATACCTTCTCCACTAGGTCTTCCTTTCTATGATATCACTTGGCCACCTTTATATTGTTGTTCCAACACTTTGAGACCTTAGACCAACCTCAACCTAAGGCTGATCCCTATCTCTAATATCACATAGATACTCAGCCTGATGTATAGAGAAACAACAACAAAAAACTATGCACCAAAATAGCCCAAATCTACCCCTCTAATGATGAATTGCCATTGTGATGAATTATTCACCTTGTGCTAGTCTTTATTATGTTCCCTACTATGATATCATGTAGAAAATCCTTGAAACCTTAAAACTTCTAATGAGAGAAAACTGATCACGAAATACACAAGATTTCTCTACCAAAAATTTTTGGAAAGAAAACAATGAATAGAAACATAATCACACATAGAACACATGATATATCTCGGGAACACAAATGGGAAAAACCCCTACTTTATTTTATTTACTCAACTAAGAAATTTGATCTATTACATAGAATTAACTTCAAGCTTGAAGCTCCTTGCAATAGTGATCAACTCTCTACAGAAGACTTGTCCAACACTTTGGCAAATAAGGTTTGCTAGGAGCTCGTATTTCCTAGTCCAAATATGCCCCTAAAAAATAGGAAAATCCATATTTCCTTGCGCAATTCTCAAGAGAAATTTCTCAGCTCAATCCTCAAGCCTCTACATAAAAACATGTGTGCAATAAATAAATACAAGAGTTCCTTCATCCAATCTCAATAGAAAATTAAAATTGCATGACCTACTAGGGCTAAATTTAGTAGCTCCTACAGTTAACTAAGAGTAAGTTGAGTTAACAAAAATTCAACTGCTCAACTAAAGTAAAGTCTATCTCTATTCTAGAACTTGAGATCAATTAACTGGCAGACACTTGATTTAACTCCACTAGATATCTAATTTCAGCCATTAACTAGCCTACAACTCACTGAAAGCTATCTAACTCGAATTAACTAACAATAACTTAGTGATAGGCCACATCACACATGTTAACTAACAACTAACTCAAGTAACTATGCGATTGAATTCAAGTTGGCATATTTGACTAAGGCACAAGTCAAAGAAGCCATTCCTTGCTACATTTTCAACACCTATGCCTAATTGTGTGTTTGGATTAGAAGAGATAATCCTAATGAGTGTGAAAAATGATAATTACATGTGATAGATAAATCAGTGGGGCTTAAACATTCCTTCATGCAGGCGCATTTAGCATGACATAAAACTTAGATAGTTATGACCTAGTCTTTACATGCTATTGGATATAGCAATTCTCGAATGAATAAGTTAGAGATGTAAAGTGACTTAAGAACCTTTGGTAATAATCAAAAGATATACAAAATCGAGAATTTATATATTAATAAATTAAGACATGATAGCAAGGCCAATAATAGCTTAGTGTTGAAATTCATGGAATTTCACCACGTGGGAAATATATATGCTTAGAGATTGTGGCTCTAAATGGTGGAGGATTACTTGAAGCTTAAAAATGTATTTAGATAAGGAATGTATATGAAAGGTTTAGGATTTTGATAGGTTAACTATACATACCCCATAAATTGTCAACCTTCTTTTTGTAAGAAGAATAAATGACAATAATAAAAATATTGATATCTTAATGATCATGTGAAACTCATAGTATCAATGATCCTTTGTAGAGTTAGTCTAGGTTGAAAAAATAAACTAAAAGATATCCTAGATGGATGTTTGAAGATATTCTTTCATTAAATGTAATAATTGGTATACATTATTTATGTATGCTATATATTTGACTTGCTAATGAATCATGGTAAGAATGTTCATGGTGTTTTATTTCTCTACATGCACTAGGTGTTGAGATGACTATTGATGATGTTATTTTATTTTAAGAAACCTATGGTATTTACATATGAAGTTATTTTATGTCAACATGTGGTTACATTTCAACATGTTGATGTAATTTAATTCTTTGATAAAGATATGTTGAGATTATGATCTTATGATATTTTTTCATGATGTGATGACATGTGGTGATTGCATGCATTTTTTATGATGAGATGTTTAATGATGGCATGTTTGAGCATGTGGTGCCTTACTATTCAAGTTGTCATGATGAAAATGATGTTATTTTCTTCATGATGACATGAAATAGTTAGCATGTAGATCCTTTTCTATGAGATGATAATATTATGATTATAATTAATTCATTAGGGGTATGTTGTGAGGTGGTGATTAATAGGAAAATCATTAGTGGGACGAAATAATTGGTTCATTTAATGATATCATCGAATCCCATAACTAAAAAGATATCTACAAAAAAACACCTTTTGGGTTGATGAAAACTCAGTGAACAAACATATGCTCATGGTTGTTTTTCCTTGTATAATTCTCGATGGGAGATGGAGCCATATTTAGAAGGTCAAAGCATCTAATATTGGAGTTATGATATTAAGGTCCAAAATAAAGGCCAGAGTAGTAATCACCACTGGTTTTGTGGGATTGGAAGTCAATTCCTAGGTCTAAGTACTTGGTAGGAGTTGTGGAGGAAGTTTAGTTCAACCTTTCAATATGCTTGGGGTACAGGAGCGATGTACTAGATTAGTTGCATACTTGGTATGATGAGGTCTTGTACCTTGGGGATCCAATTAGGTCGACGAGTTTAAACTTGGTATCAAAAGTTGGGAAGATAGATAGAGAGTACATGTGTGTCCCTCATGTTATGATGTAAACATTCAATGTATGTTGTGGTCACTTGGGTGGCTAGTATACTAATTACAATAGATGGTGATGTGGAGGATACACACAGGAAATAAAAATTTCATAAGTAATATAATTAAAATTAACTTTGAGATGAAATTAATTTAAAGAGGGAATACATGATGCCCCATATTATTGGACATATAACTAATAAGTAACAAATACTACAACAAGAAAATAAACAAACAACATTAAAATAGTAAAATGTAATAATAGTTAAAGTAAACTATAATAATAACTTGAGGATAATAATTGGTAAGCTTAATAAAAAAACTAATTTATTAATAAGGGAAAATGTAAAAGATGAGAAATTTACCTTAAATGAATCAAAGAAAACCTAAATCAAGAAAATGTTGAAAGTTATATGAGTAATTACATGATGACAAGTGGAACCTGTGTATGGGATTTTACATGGATGGACATGAAGAATTCTCTTTAATGAATGTGGAGAATGGAGTGAAACATTTTTTTCATAGGAATTTTTTAGAAAGTCTTAGAATTTAACATATATAGTTGATTGAGGTCTTTGTGGGCTCTCAGTTGTGATGATTTAGAGTTTGGTTGGGATGAGAGTCACCCCCCACACTTGGTTGTGTCATTCTAGATCAAGGATTGGAGTGAAATAGTTCAACATTCACAACGTTGCAAATAAGTTGATTTTTTCAACTTTAAGGTAACAATCTCTTGACTTACTCTATTTTTTGGATTATGCAATCAAAATTAATATCTTTATTCTTTATTAGCTAATGGTTGTAAATTTTTTTGTTTAAATTTATGCTCATTGAAGTTACTAGCTTAATAAACGGACCCAATAGGATTATAGATTATGGTCTATTGGGTTCATTGGGTCCGATTCATTTGTTAAAATGTGTGCATGTTGGGCACCTGATTTGTTTTTCATTCGCTGGATCTTTAGCTCAAAATCCAACGACCAATTTTGGTCTGCAAGTTTGTTTTGGCGGGCCCGCGTCCTTGGGTCTGCTTTGTCATTTTGAGACCATGATCTGGGGTAGGCCTGTCATATTGGTGGGCCTCACCACTGCGGTCGCCTTTGTACAATATTTCTCCTTTTTTAATTGAATAGAAGGATCCGCTCTTGCCTTAGCAAAAAAGAAGAAGTTACTAGCTTGATAATCATATTTTCTTATATCTTCATCATGAACAAGTAGGCATCCCTAGGAGAGTTAATAATTAACGAATATTTGCGTGGTTTGGATGGACCTACATAATATTTTTTTATGCTTGAATATTTGTGTGATTAGTCTCATGGGTGTCTAAAATGACCCATCAAATGACAAAGATTGTTCATTTAGTCTTATATAGATTGAAATGCATTGGCATAGTTGTTGTCATTGGATGTATTGGTTATCATAATGATTTAAAGGATCATATTTATTATTCATCATTTCCAAAAGATTAACCCAAGTCCCAATTAGGTTTCCCCTAAACTTGCATTATATATTGTAAGATTCCCACCAATTGGATGTGATTGGTGGTAGTCTAAGCATCGAAAATTTTATTTTGTTTACAAGGTATCCGCAACGCCCTAAATCTTGAATAGATCATTACCATCAAATAGATTTCATCTAGGAATTAGGGATGTAGTAGGTCGTTATCTTGGGAACAACTATCCTCACAAGTTATGTAAATTAGTTATGCATTTCCTTCAACTATTTATGAAAATCATATTCAATTAGGGATCTTATACCTTTCATGTTGTTCTCAAAAAAGTAGTTGGGGTTGAGTGATCCATATCTTAGGGGGAGGCCCCCAAGATCTAAAAAATTAAAATGGATCTTGGGGGAGGAGGCCCCCAAGATCTGAAAAATTGAAATCCCAAAAGAAAATAGGAGAACACATAATAACAAAACCACAAAGAATTTTTTTTTTATTAAAACAAATAATAACTGTAAAGGCTACATTATGGTGGACAATCTGTCCTTTTACAAAATGCAACTTGTTACTTATAGTCATTTTTTATTACAATACTAGAGGTAAATTCTATGGGTGGGTATATACCATGGGTGAATGAATACCATGGGTTGATGTCACTCACAATACCATGAGTGGATGCCACTTACAATACCATGGGTAAATTTTATGAGTGGCTAAATACCATGGGTGGATGTCACTTACAATACCATGGGTGGATGCCACTTACAATACCATAGGTAAATTTTATGAATGGCTAAATACCATGGGTGGATGCCACTTATAATACGATGGGTAAATTCCATGGGTGGATGAATACCATGGGTTGATGCCTTTTTCCATTCGAATCATTCCTGCCTCCTTAAGAAGCAATGGTCCCCATTGCGTGAAGTTCCCTCCTGAGAAGCCTTTGTTGAATATGAAGAGCCACTAAATAAAATAGTTTTTTTATGTTTAACCCATAACTGTGATGAACGAAGATTTGAGGATAGAGATACCCTGTAATGCTTGTGACCAATTATGATATTGATAATGTGCAACCTAACAAATGGACTTCGATAAAGTGTGGGTTTGTGGGTGACCAATAACCATGACAAACGAAGATCCGAGGATAGAGATGCATGTAATGCTTATGACCAACTGTAATACTAACAGTGTGAGACCTAGCAAATGGACTTCGATGACAAGGATTTTGTGTGGTTGACCTGTAACCGTGATGCTGATTATTGATGAACTAGTAGGTGCCTACATAGCCTAGGGTGGGAGGGCATTTCTCCAAAGAACCCAAGTCGGATGCTGCTATGTTGAAACTGATGAATTGAAGCAGGTGCCTACTAAAGTGGGGTGGGAGGGCACATTGCCAAATGGAACTTGCTTTGAATGTTGCTCCGGATTTAAAATGGAGATAACTCGGTCAATATAACTCATAATATTTATTATAACTTGTTTTTGTAAACAAAATAACCATTTTGCATCTTCCCATGTGTTTGAAATCCCTATATGGACACTTTGGAAACTCATATTCGTGTTGCAATTGTTTTGTTGTCACAAAAATTATGAAAAAAATAGTTTATTTTGAATCAATGATATCTCCCTCATCCGAACTCCGATTCGACCAATTTTTTTTTAATTGGGTGAATTTTTTGAAGGAGCTAACATCTACAATCATTTTTATGAAATTATGTAAAAAAGCCCCAAAACATGATAGGAGAGCCGCCATCCACAAATTGCCGTCAGAAAAGTTTATGCAACATAGCTAATTTTAAATCAGTGATATCTCTCTCATTTAGACTTCGATTCGGTTGATTTTTTTTTTGAATTTGAGTTTTTTTCACAATGAATCTAGATATATATATATATATATATATATATATATATATATATATATATATATATATATATATATATATTTTTTTTGTATATTTTGCACCAAAAATTGCAGATCTGACATGAAAACTCACCGCCCAAAATATTCTTGCAAAAAAATGAAAAAGAAAAAAATGTTCTCGCTTTGCCCAAGGAAGTTCTTTGTGGAGGTCGTAGCACGTGCCTGAAGTTTGTTGAAGATTGCTGCAAAAGTTTAAAATTGAAATATGCATCAAACCCTCATTCCCATGGATACGTAACCTGAATCTGATACCATTGATCTAGATCTTAGGGGGAGGCCCCAAGGATCTAAAAAATTGAAATGGATCTTGGGGGAGGAGGCCCCCAATATTTGAAACGTCTCATAACTGGCTAACAAGGATTCAAGCAAGGTCTCTTCATCTATAATAACATTGATCCAATTATAGGGAAGATCAATCCCTTGAAGCATAAGGAACTGCAATTTTTCGAAAGTGTGTAGCCTTCAATTGCATAGGTATTGTAAGGGATATGATCTTACAATAATCAAAATGGTACATTCTATTATCATTACAAGAAGGGTCCAAAATTTAGTAACAACATCTACATGAATTTCATAAGTCTTGTGAGACCTAACCTTGTGAAGATGGTTGTATGGGTGAGTTATGTACTTGCTTTCTTGATTGCTATTGGGTTTCCAAGATAGTAGAATGGTAATGTGATGCATATTTTTATAATTCATTTGTCCAATGTGGTAAAAACTATTGTGGTTTTCATCACATTGATGGGAATTTATAGTTGGTATCTTGGAGCATTGTACCAACTTGGGTTGGTACATATTCATGAAGCCCCTTCTCCTCATAGAATTAAATCACTTGATGTAGGTATTTGGTTAGGGGAGTCCCACTTTTCCTTTATTGCATGATTGTATTTGTTAATTTTGTGATCTTCTCACATGTGCTTGCCTTGTTTTTCACCCCTTGGTTGCATATTTGATGGTTTTGCAACATGCTATCTCATTTTGGTGTTTTTGATATGCTTATCTTGGATATGGATGATGTGTCTAGCTCCCTAAGGTTTTATGTGATGATGTTAGAAGGTAAGCATTTCACGACATTGCTATAGTTTCCTAGTGACTTTTCCTAGTATGTTGATGTGATGATGTTGGTTTTCACTAAGGATAGCGCATCAGAATTCGAGAAATTAATATTATCAAGAGCAAAACTGAATACCCTAAATATAGCTCATGGATACATCATTAATATCTTTAGAATATCTATTGAAGCACCCTTGATGATGGACTCACTTGGTAGTCTGAAACGTTGGGTTCATAAAACTCTATAACAGGTCATTCCTTCTTTATCTTAAACTATCTTCACCTATATGGATTCATTATTTAACAATATCAAGTCCTACCATGGAAGGGACATGATGGACAACGCATCAGAATTGGAGAAATTAAGATTATCCAGAGAAAAACTGAATACCCTAAATATAGCTCATGGATACATCATTAATATTTTTAGAATATCTATTGAAGCACGCCTGATGATGGACTCATTTGGTAGTTCGAAACGTTGGGTTCATAAAACTCTATAACAGGTCATTCCTCCTCTATCTTAAACTATCTTCACTTGTATGGATTCATTATTTATCAAAAAAATTCCCAAGAATGAATTCAGCAACCTTATGAATGTAATTTCATTAATCCAAATGGAATCACAAAGAACACAAACAACCCTTCCTCCATCATAAAGGCATTCTTCCTCTTATAACCTTCTCTAATTCTACTTCAATGATACCCACTCTGTGAATCAACCTCCAAAAAGCATGCAGGTTTATTCAGGAAATATATCAAGTCCTCCATTATTTTCCATGAAATGAGTACTTGATTGTGATTTTATTAATTATCCTTGAACTCACATGCATTCTCCACTCACCTCCTTTCTCCAATGGCAATATTGTTGGTAGTTCATAATAACTCAAACTCTTTCTAATTATCTCCTTGTCCAATAACTTATGTGGCTATTTGTTTACTTCTCCACTAGAATTTATGGGATGTCAACTTGGTTCTTTAACTAATGACACCATAATATCATTGTTAACTAGCATAATGCTATGTGACAACTTGTTCAATAACTTTGGTCATAACATCAAGTCAATATGGCGCATAATACTCTTCATTGGTGGCAATCCTTTCAGCATATAACCTAAAATCATTTCTTTGAAATCCTTCAACAACCCTTTCACCTTTACTTGTCCTTCTTTATCACTACAATGATGACAATAGTTCATTCATAGGAGAATATCATATATATGATAATGAATAAGTTACTTATTTTAAAATGACCTTACTGATGATATATATGTAGATTGATAGGTCATGAGGTGAAAGGTTATGACGAAGGCTTTTGATTTTTAGTCGTTTATTATTATTATTGTTATTATTAATTATTATTTAAAATTATTACGCCGAGAGGCGCTCTACAACCTAGTATGGGGGAGATGTAGTATCCGTAAATGAGTGTAAACATTTAAATGTTAGCTCAAGATGGGAGAGATGTAGTGTTTGTAAAAGTATGCATTAAATCAAATAATCATAATGAATAAAGCATAACTTTAACTCAATTAAAAAAAATGAAAAAATAATAAATAATAAAAGTATAATAATAATAACAATGAAAAAATAATAAAAAGGTAAAAAGTAATAAAAATAATAAATTGAGTCAACACAAGTTGTTATATTGTAATTTTATTTTTATCAATAAAAATACAAATATTTTTGTATGGGAACTAATAATAATATACATAACACAATAAAAAATATATTTAAGTAATAATGATTTATATAATTTAGGAACATATAATTAGTTAACATGTAAAAAATTAATAAATTTAGTTAATAAACTTATAATTAAAAATAAAAATATATCTAAATGTAGAAATATGATATATTATAAATTAAGATTTATTTAAGTAAGCTCCAAGGGTTAGTTTAGTTGGTAAAATCAGTGCCTCGTCGATTGGGAGGTCACAGGGTCCATTCTCCCTGAAGCTCTTGGGGTTAGGCATAGTTGTTGGTCGCGGGGCTAGACAAGGTCCTTTCTCCCTGAAGCCCTTGGGGTTAGGCCTAGTTGTTGGCCACAGGGCTAGACATGGTCCATTCTCCCTAAAGCCCTTGGTGTTAGGCCTAGTTGTTGGTTAGGCCTAGTTGTTGGCCGCGGGGCTAGACATGGTCCATTCTCCCTAAAGCCCTTGGGGTTGGGCCTAGTTGTTGGCCGTGGGGCTAGATTCCCTTTGGGGTCCATCAGCCCAGATATTTTCCAAAGGGAAAAAAAAAGTATTTAAGTACATAAATTAAAATAATGATTCATATTATAACCATTATATTTCAGAACTTATGTTTAAATTTAATTAACAAACATAAAAAATTCAATAGTTACATTGATTTTTTTCATATATATATATATATTAATCATGGTTTAATAAGATTAAAAATAGGAATATATATATATATATATATATATATAATATATATATATATATATATATAATAATATCATGTTTTAATAAGATTAAAAAATAAGAATATTTATATATAGAGATGTGAAATTTATTAATATAAATAATATTATTAAGAAACTAGCATAAATCAATTTTAAATCTAAATCTACATGCAAATAATTTCCTTTAATAAATAAAAAACACTTCCTTTCAAAACCAAAACAAAATATTCTTTTATTTTAATAATTAAGCTTTATTTTATTTTCATTGTAACTTTCATTAAAAGATATCATCATTATGAAACTTGTATCTTCTTCACTAATTGGTGGACACATGAAGTGTGAGAGTCCTACTAGAATATAATAATATCCTTTTTCAAACTCAATTTGACTTCAACATCTTAAAATGGAATCCTTTTTTTTTTTTTGTAAACATGGTAGTACTTTCTGTATTTACTTTTTTCAAAAATTTACATTCAAAGACTTCGATCAGTCACCTGCCCGAAGGAATTTTTAATCTTATTAAAACCATGATTAGATATATATATATATATATAATATATATATATATATATATTATATATATTATATATATATATATATATATATAATCATGTTTTTAATAAGATTAAAATAAGAAATTTATATATAGAGATGTGAAATTTATTAATATAATAATATTATTAAGAACTAGCATAAATCGATTTTAAATCTAAATCTACATGCAGATAATTTCCTTTAGTAAATAAAAAACACTTTCTTTCAAAACCAAACCAAAATATTCTTTTATTTTAATAATTAAGCTTTATTTTATTTTCATTGTAACTTTCATTAAAAGATATCGTCATTATGAAACTTATATCTTCATCATTATGAAACTTATATCTTCTTCACTAATTGGTGGACACGTGATGTGTGAGAGTCCTACTAGAATATAAGAATATCCTTTTTCAAACTCAATTTGACTTCAACATCTTAAAATGGAATCCTTTTTTTTTTGTAAACATGGTATTACTTTCTGTATTTTCTTTTTTCAAAAATTTACATTGAAAAAATTCAATTAGTCACCTACCCGAAGGAAACCAGGTGATCATCGATACGTCACTTGCCCGAAGGAAACTAGGTGACCATTGATCAACATTGTATCCACTCCAAAATTTAAATAAGTTCATCAGTATGATCTTGTCTTTACTAACCATTTGCCAAATTCATATCTTTGGCCTTTTAAACAAAAACATTAAAAAAACTAAAGATAAATAACCTACTCGTCATCTGAGGAGGCTATCTAAAATGTCTCCTTCTCTTCCGGGCTCAGCGTCTTCCTGTCAGAATTTTGCGGCTTCATCCCTAGGCTTGGGAGATCTCGTCCCTGCTGGAACATTTTCCACTTAATCTTCGACAGAGTCTGCTCAATTCGACCCATTAATAATATTAATAATATTTTGTTAAATAATATTAATAATATTTCATATTAATATTACACATTCTCATACATAATAAATTATTAAAATATATATAATTACATATAATAACATCTAAAAGAATTAAATAAATAAATAAAATTAAACATAACTTAAAGAAATATTTAAATATCAATTATATTAATTTAGTAGTTAATCAAATAAAAAGATATACTTAGGAGTAATAATTTAGATTATTCCAAAGCATAATTATTTAAACTTCAAATATCCAAATAATTAATTAATAAATAAAATAAATAATAATAATAATAAAAAATAAATTAATTAATTAATTAAGAAAAAAAAAAAAAAATAATAATAATAATAATAATAATTATAGGAAAAAGAAAAAAAATTAAAATAATATTAATGACATTCATATTAATACTATACATATTCATACATAATAAATTATAAATATATATAATTCACATAATAACATCTAAAGAATTAAATAAATAAATAAAATTAACACTCGGTTAAATAAATTTAAATTATTAATTAAATCAATTAGCAGTAAAGCCGACCAGATAAATTAAAAAAAATATATAATAATAATAATAAAATAAGATCAATAACTATTAATAAGGTTCTGAAATTCACTCTATCTTCTCAAAACTATCTCATTGCCCTGATGATGGACTCACCAAGTCAGTCCGAAACGTTGGTTTCTTAACTACTCACAGGCTTTCCACAAATTCATAAAAATCAAGCAACCTGTATGGACTCCCTCTTCAATACCAAGGCAAGATTGTTCTTGTAAGTTTGTATTTGAATGGTCACTAGTTCTTTCATAATTTCCCTCGTCCTGGTTCCGGTTCCTCCTTTCTCTCCTGCCTGTTTAGCACTTCCCCTTCCATATGTTCCTGATGAAGGGTCATGGCTCGAGCAACAATATGTTTCATTATCTAGTACTGTTGCAGAGTCCTGTGATAGAGAGATTGCCGACCATTTGTTGTACCTGGGTCCTGTAACATTTCTTCCCACTCATGCATTGAGAGATCTCTGCCTCTTTTATTTTTTCTCAAGTCTCTTTCCCAACCCCAAATTTGGTCCCGGACTTCCTGCGGATTTACCTCCATGTAGGCATCAATTAGTTTCTTCATCTGCTCACTGGTCGATTTCCTTCCTTTTTTTTGTCCTGTGCTGCTTCTTCCTTCTTCTTGTTTTACATTTCTCTTGCTGTGCCTGGGTGCCATGTTTTTGCTTATCAGCATCCTGGTGCTCTTATCCTTAGAATGCTTTGACTGGGTTGCAGTTGCTCCCTTACCGTTTATTAGACCGATCACATTATAAACACAGTTGTCAGTTTTAGCCTTTGGGGTGATATAATTGAGTAGGATAGTGCTGCCACCCCTCATCATAGTTCCTCTCATGCTATGTCTTTCTCGTTTATGCAGAGCTAGGGCCTCTCTAGTGCTTTCAGGCTCCGAGCCTCCAACACTTAGAGTTGCACTATGGGAGTTAGCATACTTTTTTTGGGACGAGTGATCCGCCTTTCTTTCAAGGCCACTCTTATCTCTCCTAGGCTTGCCTATCCCTATCCTTGGTTTGGATTCCTCTGGTCCAGAGTCACCCTCCTGATTTTCTTCAGTTTCTCTTTTCCCTATGAGATGCTCCTGGTTCCATTCTCATTTTTTCTAGGTTTTCCTTTCCCTCCTGATAGGGTGCACCTCAATACGCAGAGGCTCAGGGTTTGAGATGCCCGGGGCTTCAAATCTGTTACAGGGGGCATGGGTGGATGGGTCGTTCATTTCCTTTCTTCTCTTCTCCTTACTTTTATACCCACCCTTCCCAACCATGGATTCCAGGGGATCTTCCCTATACCAAACTACCCTAACTCTGTAATTGAATCTGTGATGATGAAGATCCTCCCTATTTACATTCATGCCTACGCTATACTTCATAATAGATCTTTTTTCCAAGGATGGGAAAGGAAATTTAACATACCCGTCAACCTGGTTGTGCTGTTCTATCTTCTGTAGCTGTCGTTTGCAGTCTATGCATTCTCGCTCGCCACATTCCTTCTTTCACGTCCACATGCAAAATGCATGGTTTCCTTCATACTCTGCTCTTTTAATATTCCCCTGTCTTATTGTTACCTCCAGCTGCCCCCGTTTCCGTCCATCCTTGGCTCGCTTTCCGTCCCACTTTCCTTGGGATGTTTCCCAAATGCCTTGTCCTCTGTGCTTCATTAATGTTTTTCTTCTCTCGGCTGCTCTTGCTGTCCATTTGCTGACTTCGCATTGCCATCTGGCTTCCCCTTGCTATCCCTTCTCGATCTTGCTATCCTATTCTCCCTTCTCCCATCCCTTTCCATTTCTACCCCCACGCTTCTTGGGTCGGTCCTTTCTCTTCCCTCTTCCGTCATCCAAGTCCTCTCTGTCATTTCTTCCATCCTTTTCTGTTCCGCGGGTGATCTGTGCTGACCTGCCTGCACCTGCCCTCGTCCTTCTACCCTCCCATCAGTGTCACCCGAATTCTCTAGATGTCGCCTATCTGCTTCGACTGCTTGTATCATTTGGTTCATTTCCTCATTCTGGCTAAGCTCTGCTTCTCCCGCGTCTAACTGTTGCTCTCTATTTTGGCATCCCCAGTTCGCAAGGAGGTCTGCCGGGGCATTTCCTTTCCTTTTCACATGGGACGAGATGGTGTATGCCAGCTGCTGAAGATGCTTTTCAACGTTTGTTATTACCAACACTGTCCTTTAGCTTTTGCTTAGTTTTTCCACTAGAGTTCCCTGTTGTAGTTGTTTTATGGTTTCTATGACCATCATGGAATCACCTTCTATCTGCAGTCTTTGGTACCCTTCTCATATCGCTATCTCTAGTCCCCTGTTTAGTGCGTGGTATTCTGCTTTATTGTTTGTGGAAATGTCGCAGTCCATTGCATATGCCCATTTTATCTTTCCTTCCTCATCTCTGAATATCCCTCCAATACCTGCCTCCCCTGGGTTGCCTTTGGCTGCCCCATCGAAGTTTAGTTTTATGAATCCTTGTGGAGGGTTCCCTGTATCTTTCTTCGGCTCTTGCCTTGCCTACGTCATGTTCCTTCCCTGTGCTGTTTGAGTTTTTTGCTTTGATTTCTAGTCGATTCATGATGTTGGTTTCCGTTCCTTTCGTCTTCTAGTCTTCCTCTTTCCAATTTCCCAGGATGATTGTTTCTCTTATATTTTTCATGATTTGGTTCCAAATTTCCCCTTTGTCTTTTTTTCTTCGCTAAATATTACCTTGTTTCGTTCTTTCCAAAGGTTCCACAGGAGAAATCCGATTGACAAGTTCCAAGCATGGTTTAGGATTGTGTTGCAGTATGGCTTGTTGCTCCACTGCTCTATTGTTATTTTGATGCTCCCTAAATTTCTTTCTGTAATCTCAAAAAGTTGTTGTTGATTTTGCCACAGGTTATTACTTACACTGCAGGAATTTACGACGTGCTCCATGGTTTCTTCTTGATTTTGGCATAATGCACATTATGAAGGCCCATGCGTCCCTTTCCTTCTTAATTGATCCCAATTCAAGGCTCTCCCATGTAGCACTGTCTAGGTAAAAAACGCCACTTTTGGCAAGGTTTTTAACTGCCAAATTCATTTCCAATTTTTTATGTTTGCGTTTCCAACTCCTCCTGTTTTTATGCGGTAGCCTTCTGAGATTGTGAACATACCTTTTATGTGTTTGCCTCATCTTATTATATCTAGTGCTTCTTTAATTACTATTTCCTGGTTGTCAATTCTTTTTGATAAGTTGTCCATTGATTAGTTTTTGGGGCTTTGGGCCATTCACTCTTCATCTTCCATTTTCTCCAATAACTATTTTGTTCAACTACCCAATAGTTTTTTACTGCGTCTTCCACTATTTGGGTTGTGTATTGTTGGATTTCGTGTAGCTGGGGTTCTTGAATCAAGGTTCTTCTTTGTTGCCATGCTTCCTGCTAAAAATCTGCTTTGTCTCCCTCACGAATTTCCTAGAAGCTGTTGTCTCTTATCAAGGCTCTGTTCGTACTTGTCAGGTTCCAAATCACTGAGCCTTTCCTTTCTGAGAGGGTTCAGAGTTTACCTTTTGGTGTCCTTGCTATCTCATATTTATGTTCCCACAACCTTTTCCATAGGTCATTCCCTCCTTGAATCCATCTCCACCATAATTTTGCCCCCATGAGTTGGTTTAAAACATAAGGGTCTCTTAGTCTTAGACCTCCCTCTGAGATAGACCTGCTTAACCATGTCCATGAAAGTAGAGCCAATTTTTTTGATTTGTTTTTCCCCCTGCCACAATTTTTTTTTGAAGATTTGCACCATTTTCTGGCATATGGTCTTAGGGATTGCTTGACTGGCCATCCGATAGACTGGCATAGCATGAAGGACTGATTTCAGAAGTATGAAGCGGCTCAGTGTATTGAGTGTTCTGAACATCCAATTGTCCATTCTTTTTTGAATTTTCCTTATCAAACCTTGCCAATTCGCTACTCTGTACTGTTGATCCCTCAGTTGTACTCCTAAGTATTTTGTTGGAAATTGCCCAATTTTGAACTCCATTGTTCTTTCCAGGAAGGCTTGGCTCGCTCTTGGCGTGTTGAAGAAGAAGATTTCAATTTTCTCTTTATTCACCTCTATTCCTGAAGCTTTTGTAAATTCTGATTGGATCTCCCCTAGTGTTTTTGGCTTCCTTGAGGTTTTCTTGGCTATACATCATTACATCATCCACAAATTGCTGATGTGTAATAGTTAAGTCATCCCCTCATAATCTTAGCCCTTTGAACTCTCCTCTGCTTACTCTGGAATTGATTAAATGACCTAAACTGTCCACTGCTAAAATGAACAGGAACGGTGAGAGATGGTCTCCCTGTCTTAGGCCGTGGGATGGCTTAAAGGTGTCAGTAGGGGCCCCGTTAAGCAGGATTGACATACTTGGTGTGGATATCATGGAAATTATCCATGCTATCCATTTATTGTCAAATCCATAGGCTTGTAGTATTTCTTGTAGATATTGCCAACTGAGTTTATCATAGGCCTTTGCTAAGTCAAGTTTAACCATCATTCCTTTATTTCCTGTCTTCTTTAGGGAGTGGATTACCTCTTGCGCAACTACAATCCCATCCACAATCTGTCTCCCTTTCACAAACCTTGTTTGTTATTTTGCTATCAATTATGGGAGTAGAGGTTGTAATCTTTTTACCATTATGGTGGCCAGAATTTTATAGATTACATTGCAAAGAGCTATTGGTTTGAAGCTATGGGGTTCTTCAGCCTGATCTACTTTTGGTATTAATGCCAGAAAGGTAGCATTCCATGCGGGGTGCATTCTTTTATGGCTTCTTGATTCTTCTACTGCGTTAACAATATCTTTTTTCATGAAACTCCAAGTTGCTTGAAAGAATTCTGCTGTAAAACCATCCGGGCCAGGGGCTTTATTTTTAGCCATTGACTTAACTACTTCCTCAACCTCATTCTTGGTAATTACCCTTAGAAGAGCCAGGTTTTGATCCCTATTTACCTTTTTTGGGATGTATTGTCTTATCTTTGCTTCCTCATCTCTGTTACTTTGCGGATCTGTCAATATGCCCTTGAAATGTTGGATTAGGAGATTTTCTATTTCCTCTTTTTGGATTACCTTATTACCTTGTTTATTTTTGAGGGAGAAAATTCAGTTCTGCTGCCTGTGTTGCTGCATCACTCGATGGAAGAAATTTGTATTCTATTCTCCCTCTTTTAACAACTGAACTCTTGACTTTTGTCGCCATAGGATTTCCTCCTGCTTTCTTCTTTCCTCCAGTCTAATTAGCACCTCTCCTTCTTCCTACGCAAGCTCCTTTGTTCTTCCTTCTTCTATTATTTTTTGTTGTATCCTTTTCATTGCTATTTGGAGTTGTTCCTTGTCTTTATGGATGTTGCTGAATTCTTCTTTGTTCCATGTCTTAAGTTTGCTTTTCAGCTCCTTGAGTCTCAATTGGAGTGTGTGCATCTTATTCTTACCTTGAATTTCTACTTCACTATTCTGCCACCAGGTTTCCATCTTTTCTATGAGTGTTGGATCTCTTAGCCATAAGGCTTCAAACCTGAAAAGTTTGTGCTGGTTTTGATTGTTCATGGAAATTTCAAGTTTTATTGGCCACTGATCTGATCCTTGGCATGGTAAGATCGTTGCTTCGTAGAAAATATCTTTCCCAAGGAAGTGTTATGTTGCTAAGAACCTGTCCAATCTGGAGGCTATCTACCTGCTGCCTCCTCTTCCATTATTCCATGTGTATTTTCCATTGATAGTATTTATATCAATCAATTGGAGGGTTGTCTAGGTTTCCCTAAATCTCTCCATATCTGCATCCTCCCGTTGCAGTCCTCCTTTATTTTCTATTGTGGTTGTGATCGTATTAAAATATCCTGCTATCACCCATAGTTTTCTAGTGTGCAGGTTGCCCATTCGAAGCAACTGTGTTAGGAAGGCCTCTCTCTCAAGTGGTATGTGAGGCCCATACACCACTGATACAAGGAACCAATATTTTTTTCCTACCATTCTGAATCTCCTTGACAGAATCCTTCTCATTCCTATCCATAGGTCAACCATTCCTTCTGCTGGATTCCACAGTATTATTATACCCCCTGCACTCCCTTTTGCATCTACTGTCATGCTTTCATAATGAGGCTTGATTTTTTTAAGAATTTACTCCATTTTTTCTCCCGTTATTTTTGTTTCTTGAAGCAGCATGATCTGAGGGTTTTCTTTTTTGATCCTCTTAGCCAGATACCTTTGCTTACCCTTGTTGTTAAGCCCTCTTATATTCCATGATGTAATAATCATTGAGACGGTTGGGTTGTTTGATGGAAGACCGCTGAAAGCGACACTACTCTTCCTGTGTTGACTAACATTTCTCCCATTATTTGAATGGATTCTTATAGGTTCTTCCGTCCTCATTTTTCCCCTCTTCCCCTTTGTTTTGATGTTCTTGGCTATTGTCCTATTGTGTTCCAAGTTGTTCATTCATCCCTGTGTTTCCACTCTCTTGTTTTTTTTTGTATTTTTGGAAGATGTCTTTGTATAGTTTTTTGTCTTCTTCTGGGATAAACCGCTCATCCAGGTTTTTCCACTTATCCAGTAAATTTCTTAGAATTTCCTCTTCTGTGGTTGGGTCATCCCCTTTATTTATGTCTACTTCCATTACTTCATACTCTTGGTATACCTCCTTTTCTTGTTTCCTCTTTACTTTTGTTTCTTCTTGAACTTTCTCTTCTTGGTAGTCCATCTTTTGGTTTTCTTCCCCCCCACCTTCCTGATCTGTCTCTTCTTGGTAGTCCATCTTTTGGTTTTCTTTCTCCCCTTCTTCTGTTTGCAGTATTTCATACCTATTTTTCTCTTTACTTTTGGTTTGCTGTTCTTTCCTGCCATCCTTTTGGATTTCTTTGGTAGGTCGTTTCTTGATTTTTACTTCTTGAAACCCCTCATCGTCTTCAGTGGTTTTCCTCTGTTGCTTGGTCTTTCTTTCCTCTTCCTCTGCATTTAAGGGGCATACCTTGAAAAGGTGTCCATATTCATGACATTTTCTACATCTAAAAGGTATATGTTCATAGTCCAACACCTGCTGCCAGACCTCCTCATGATATTCTAGTTCAACTGCACCTGGGATAGGGTTTGCAATGTTCATGTAAACACATATTCTTGCATACGAGGTATATCTTCCTCTTTTAGTTGATTCTGCTCTCTTTACGAAACTGCCTATGGTGTTCCCTATTGCTTCAAGTACCTTTGGGTCCTAGAAATTCATAGGTAGTCCAAACAGTCTAACCCATACAGGTGCTGCTAGGAATTTTTCTTTGTCTGGGTTGTAGCATTTCTCCCAATACTTCATAAATAAACCTACATTGTTATGGAAATATGGTTCATTTTCAAAAAATTTCTCTTTGTCTTGCAGGTTTAAGAAGATTACAACAAAGAATCCGCGTGCGCCTAGCTTCAGTTCAATGTGGTCATGTGGCTGCCATTTCTGCTGGATCCATCTTGTCAGTTCTTTTTCTGAGGGCCAGACTCTGATGAACTTGCAGATCAATGCTTGGTCTTTCATATAGCTTCTACCTTTCTAGTTTGTTCATTGGAATCACAAACCTCGGTTTCTCCGCTGCGCAGGGCAGACATCTTCCTTTGCTTCCTGCTTGCTAGCATGCTCTCAGGACTAGTCCTGGTGTCCTTTGTTCAGCCTCCGCTTTGTTGTTGCTTGTTCCTTCTCCCACGGCCGCGTCCCTGTAGGAGGGGGTCTCTTCCCTCCTAGTCTCCTCTGCAATTTCTGAGCCACCTGCTCACTTCTTTCCGTGTCTGTCCGCTTGTTTTCGAGGTATTCCGCGCCGCCTACCTCATGGTTGCAGGGTCATTAGGGTTCTAATATGGAATCCTTATTTCACAAGGCTTTCTTAAACTTCTTCTTTTTTTTTTTTTTTTTTTTTTTTTTTTTTTTTTTTTTTTTTTATCTTAATAAAACTTTTATTAATGTTTTTATCTGTATTTATGTTTGTTCTAACTATCACAATGTTGTTTAAATTAAAGTGATGACTTCTCATTGAGTTTAATGGTAATGAGTGTCTTTCAACACAAGAGTCACAATGACAACTACTCCCACGAGCTTTTTCACTAGATCTATGTATCTATGATTATTGAATCATGCAACTAGATTTTGATTTTTTTTTGTCAATCATATCATTTCTCTCAAAAACTTATTCGCACATTTCTTTACTATTTCTTCCTAACCATGGTGGTTGCTTTGAGGGAAGATTTTTGATAGGTAGTATCATGAGGAATATGGCTACAATTTTTCTATGGAAAATATAACAATGAGTTTGGTACTTTTCTAGAATAACAATGATTAGTGGCTCATAGTTTGCTTCAATACATCCTTATTTATTATTGCTATCATAACTCTTTATGTCATTAAAGATTTTTATTTATTATTAATTTTGTTTATGTTTTGATGTATCTTTTTCTCAGTTAATACAATCTTCTTTATGCTAAATCACTATTGGATTTCAACAATTATTTTATTCAATCAAACATTCTCTTCCTTCTCCCTAGTGGGTGATGGACTTCAACTACTATTGCAATTTATGTTCCCTTGTAATTTTTAATTATATTTAATGTTTTTGCACCGAAATCTTATTTGTAATAGTTTTGGATATAGGCCAAAAATAATGAGATATAAGATGAGATGGAAAAAGGATGTGTTTGTGGTGAATGAAATGAATTCATACAAAGTATGCTAATTGTGTGTAGTCCTAGGGAAATCCTACCAAGGTAAAGTGCATTACCTCAACACATTTATCATATAACCACATCAACATCATAAGAGAAGGGAACAATAGAAATTCTAACCCATATAATTATCAAGTATGTCCCCAACACACATCTAATGCAATTGGACCATGTAAAACACCCGTGGACCTTGTGACCTCCTGATCGGCGAGGCACTGATTTGACCAACTGAACTAACCCTTGGAGCTTACTTAAATAAATCTTAATTTATAATATATCATATTTCTACATTTGATATATTTTTATTTTTAATTATAAGTTTATTAACTAAATTTATTAATTTTTTACATGTTAACTAATTATATGTTCCTAAATTATATAAATCATTATTACTTAAATATATTTTTTATTGTGTTATGTATATTATTATTAGTTCCCATACAAAAATATTTGTATTTTATTGATAAAATAAAATTACAATATAACAAATTGTGTTGACTCAATTTATTATTTTTATTACCTTTACTTTATTATTATTTTTTTTAATTGTTATTATTATTATACTTTTATTATTTATTATTTTTTCATTATTTTTTTAATTGAGTTAAAATTATGATTTATTCATTATTATTATTTGATTTAATGTATACTTTTACAAACACTACATCTCTCCTATATTGAGCTGACATTTAAATGTTTACACTCATTTACAGATACTACATCTCCCCCATACTAGGTTGTAGAGCGCCTCTCGGCGTCATAATTTTAAATAATAATTAATAATAACAATAATAATAATGAATGACTAAAAATCAAAACCCTTCATCATAACCTTTCACCTCATGACCTATCAATCTACATATATGTCATCAGTAAGGTCATTTTAAACTAAGTAACTTATTCATTATCATATATATATGATATTCTCCTATGAATGAACTATTGTTCATCATTGTAGTGATAAAGAAGGACTAGTAAAGGTGAAAGGGTTGTTGAAGGATTTCGAAGAAATGATTTTAGGTTATACGCTGAAAGGATTACCACCAATGAAGAGTATTATGCACCATATTGACTTGATGTTATGATCAAAGTTATTGAACAAGTTGTCACATAGCATTATGATAGTTAACAATGATATTATGGTGTCATTAGTTAAAGAACCAAGTTGCCATCCCATAAATTTTAGTGGAGAAGTAAACAAATAGGCACATAAGTTATTGGACAAGGAGATAATTAGAAAGAGTTTGAGTTATTATGAAATACCAACAATATTGCCATTGGAGAAAGGAGGTGAGTGGAGAATGCATGTGAGTTCAAGGATAATTAATAAAATCACAATCAAGTCCTCATTTCATGGCAAATAATGGAGGACTTGATATATTTCCTGAATAAACCTGCATGCTTTTTGAAGGTTGATTAAAAGAGTGGGTATCATTGAAGTAAAATTAGAGAAGGTTATAAGAGGAAGAATGCCTTTATGATGGAGGAAGGGTTGTTTGTGTTCTTTGTGAATCCATTTGGATTGATGAAATTACATTCATAAGGTTGTTGAATTCATTCTTGGGATTTTTTTTGATAAATAATGAATCCATACAGGTGAAGATAGTTTAAGATAGAGGAGGAATGACCTGTTATAGAGTTTTATGAACCCAACGTTTCGGACTACCAAGTGAGTCCATCATCAGGGGTGCTTCAATAGATATTCTAAAGATATTAATGATGTATCCATGAGCTATATTTAGGGTATTCAGTTTTGCTCTGAATAATCTTAATTTCTCGAATTCTAATGCACTGTCCATGATGTCCCTTCCATGATAGGACTTGATATTGTTAAATAATGAATCCATACAGGTGAAGATAGTTTAAGATGGAGGAGGAATGACCTGTTATAGAGTTTTATGAACTCAACGTTTCGGACTACCAAGTGAGTCCATCATCAGGGGTGCTTCAATAGATATTCTAAATATATTAATGATGTATCCATGAGCAATATTTAGGGTATTCAGTTTTTCTCTGGATAATCTTAATTTCTCGAATTCTAAGTTGACGAGGAGTTTTTGAAAAGGCGCAATGCTGGTGTGATGAGCATAACAGTCGATCTTTTAACTGGAAATCACACACATATGTGGGAGGTTGAATTTAGCACTACTCGGAGGCAGCATAAGGATTGTTATGTGGGTAGTAGCCTGATTAAGAAGAAAGTCTCCCAAGCATACACAGATTAGCATTTGGATTCCATAACTTGTGGCTGTTGGTCAATAGAGGACAACGCATAGCCAAAAAAAATTACTATGAAGAAGTTGAGTCACTGAATAATTTTAAGCAGAGAGGCCTGAGCATGGAGCTTCCCTGTTATTGTACGAATACCATATTGCGGGAAGCCAACGTAAATATAATGTTTGTAAGCCTATCGCCCTTCTTGCATCAATGAAAAACTACTCTACTATATTAGTCTCGAGAAAATTCTTTGAAATATTTCACTAGATTTCCTATATCTCCATAACTTATTGCAAATATTTATGATCTTGTTGGGAAGGATTATCATTAAAATTATGCCAATAGTGAGAAGTTTAGATAAGTTCCCTTCGTCAGTGCAATGATCTTTTGTATACACCAATTGAGACAATAATAAATCTGCAACATATTGTCTAATTACTTGCTGCAATCCAAAAATTGATAGTGTGCATTTGGGATGATTCGAAAAGGGAATCTCATAGTTTTCTTCCCCGAAGATGAACACTATTAACCCTATAGACGCCATCATGAAGTGATAAGTCTGTGTAGAGGGTATGTCTTGATTAGTAGGGCATTTCTAGGGGTTACATGCATGCTTATGTTATGCGAAGTCTATATATTGAGTCACTTGGTCATCATTGTATACTTCTTGTTGTACTTGATATCATTATTAAACATGGACCAAATCTTCATAGACTCCCTTAACAAACTAGCAACAACCATCAACAGATCCCTTTGCAAGGGGATATTCACTTTTCTACAACAAGACTAGCCACAAAAAGAGCATGAGTTGGAACACAAAATTTATGCACTTGGAACATATTTGAGATCTATGGGGTTACAACAAAGGCCCTTCTAAAGCCAGGAAAACCTTCTTTGGAAAATTTGTGTTAGTAATTTTTTATGATTGCACCGAGAGACATTCTACAGCCCAGTACATGAGAGAGATGTCAGCCCAGTACATGAGAGAGATGTTGTGACATAACGTTACATTAAAAAAAATAATATGTGTGTGCGTGTGGAGATGTTGTGTGTAACATTACTTTAATATATGTATATGCAAGAGATGTTGTGTGTAATGTTACTACTTTAATATATGTATATGCAAGAGATGTTGTCTGTAATGTTACTTTAAAATCAATGTCAGCTATTTTTACATACTTGAATTTTCACTTTTATTTTGCAACAAACTTTATATATTGAGATAAAAATAAAAAAATAAAAAAATAAATAAATTTTTAGTAGGAGGGATAAATGTAATTTCTTCATTGAGCCGACATCTAATGTCTATAAATTAATTAAAAAAAAAAAGAACTTTTTAGTACGAGGGATAAATGTAATTTCTTTATTGAGCCGACATCTAATGTCTATAGTATGCTAGAAAGGTGTAACAAAAAGTAATATAATGTTAACATTTTTTACTAGGTCAAAACAAAACTAAAATATGGTAGAGATGTGTAACTTAATGTAATGTAAACATTTTAACTTGTTGAAAAATAAATAAAATAACAAAAAAAACCCTATAAAAATTAAATAATAAAAAAAATGACTCATGGTATTGACGCATGGTTATAAAAATCCATGGTATTGACTCATGAAATTCCTCTGCAATATAATCTATTTAAGGGGGGGATCAAACTAGCCTAGATTCATGTTAGTTTGATGTTATATTTAGATACATAATTAGTTGTAGAAAATGATGGCAATCCGTGTAGCATATAAAGGTAAAAACAAAATTATGGATATGTTGGCACTCGAGATTTGTTTGTTCAGGTGGAGAAATATTAGGAAAAATGTAATTATTACATTTTATCTAAATTTTTTCTTACCTCCATCCACTTTTTACTAAGTTATATTGGATAAAATATAATACTATAATATTACATTTTACCCAATATTTCCCCCTCAAAGGGTTCACCTCTTATTGTAAATTTTCTTTATATTTTTAATTTAAAAGTAAACAAAATCAACTATAAAATTAGTCGGAGCGAGGGGAAATATTGAGTATAATGTAATAGTTAGGGTGGGGTGTGACGTGAAATATTAGGTAAAAATTATTAATATTGCATTTTAATTAGTATTTCTCCTACCCTTGGCCACTATTTATTAGGTGGGGGTGGTTATAAATATTGGGTAACATATACCATGGGCCAATACCCACAAGAGAAAGATAGAGAGGGAGAGGATGGAAGAAAATTATAATACGATGGGCTACTACCATGGTTTATCAATACCATGGGCTATCTAGGGCTATCTAGACTTTTGATTATTATGTTATGGATATAGGTTTTTAATTATTTGTTACAATACCATGGCTTATCAATACCACATGCCCAAAAACCATAACTTATTTCAAAATCAAATATTTTACAGATACTTTATTTTAATTTAATTTTATAACATTTTTTAATTAAATTTAAGAAAAAATAGGTTATAATTACTTTTGAGGTATATATAAACCCTCCATCCTCACGAATACTAACGATATTCCCATAGAGATTAAATGGAGGTTATAATAACCTAAAAAATGAGAATAGTTTTATATACATATGAGAAATCTATAAAATATAAATAATATTATAAAGAACCATGATAGATGCATCTTAACCAAGGATCTAAGGGAAGTGAGAAAACAAAGTGATTAACAATGATAGAGGAAAGATAGTGCATGATTCTTTTAATTTTTTTATTATTGTATTTTCTTTAACATGATTGATCCAAAATATAGGTTTAATATTTTACAACCAATTTTTTTGTTGTTTTTAGACTCTTAAATACAATACAATGGGATCATATTTAAGAAAGAGAGTTAGATGGAAGGGGGAATAGATTCGGGGAGAGAGACATAGAGGTGGAAGAGATAGTGAGAGAGAGAAAGGAAGAGAGAGAGGAGGTGGAGAGAGGGAGGGAGAGAGATGGATTTGGAGGGGGAAAGAGAGGGAGTGAAGAAAAAATACATTGAGAGAGAGAGGTGGAGAGAGAGAGGGAGTGAAAAAGGAGAGATTAAGATGGAATGAGGGAGAAAGCAGACGAGGGAAGAGAGAGAAAAGGATATGATAAATATAGGGAAAGAGGGGGAAGAGAGAGAAGGAGAGAGGGAGGGAGATAGTGATAGTGTTGGGGGTGGAGAGAGAGAAAGTGTATTATGGGGGCGAGACAAAGGGAGGTGGGAGAGAAGGGGAGAGAGAGGAAGGAAAAAGAGAGAGGAGAGAGAGATGGAGTTGGAAGGGGAAGAAAGACATAGAGAGAGAAAGGTGGAGAGGGAGTGGAAAGGGAGAGATGGAGATTCGGTGAGGGGGAGAGAGAGAGAGAGAGAGAGAGAGAGAGAGAGAAGGTGAAGAGAGAGAGGAGAGGAAGAGGAAGAGGAAGAGAGAGGGAGAGAGAGATAGATAGATATGGAGAGAGAGTGTGTATGTTTTGGGGGTGAGAAGGAGAGACAAGGGGAGATAGAGATATAGATGAGGCGGGGGAGAGGGTAGAAGAGAGAGGCAAAGAGAGGGGGGGAGAAGAGAGATAAATGGGAGATAGAGATAAGATGGAGAGAGAGAGAGAGAGTGACATGTGTTTAGGGTTTGAGATACAGTGACAAATAAGGAGAGATGGAGGAAGGTATAGATATAGATGGTAGGGGGAGAGAGGGAAGAAGAGAAAGATACAGAAAGTGAGGGGGGGGCAAATAGAGAGAGACAGGGGAGAGAGGGAGGGGAAGAGAGAGGAGAGGGGGAGGGAGATAGAAACATAATGGAAGGTGGAGAGAGAGGGAAGAAGAAAGAGACACACAAAGACAAATACAAACATAGAAGTTAGATCTAGAAAGTCATGAATATTTTAGATTTTCCCTTAAATAGATGTATTGATTTCAATTTAGTTGTTGATTTCTAATCCTATTTGATCGCATGCACTATATGCATTTATTTCAGTGTAGATGTCGATTTATAATCCTATTTAATACCTTACACTAGATGCATTGATTTTAGTGTCGATGTCGATTTCTACTCCTATTTGATTGCTTTCATAGGATGCATTGTTTTTAGTGTATATATTGATTTCTAATCCTATTTGATCACTTTCACTAGATGCATTGATTTCCATATAGATGTCGATTTCTAATCCTATTTAATACCCTACACTAGATGCTTTGATTTCAGCATAGATGTTGATTTCTACTCATATTTGATTTCTTTCATTAGATGCATTGGTTTCAGTGTAGATATTAATTTCTAGTCTTATTTGATTGCTTGGACTAGATGCATTGATTTCAGTATAGATATTGATTTCTAATCCTATTTGATTGTTTGCACTAGATACATTGATTTTAGTGTAGATGTTGATTTTTGGTTTGATGCAACTAGATGTATGATGTACATTAATTTCAAAGTAATTAGATTAATAGTGTGCATTGATTTCAGTGTAAGCACATATTTTCCTCCTCCATCTATATTTCTATCTCCCATTGTCTCTCCTTCTCTATATCTCTATCTGACCCCCTAAACTTGCACACTCTCTCTCCATATCTATCTATCCCTCTCTCTCTGTCTCTCTTGCTTTACTCTCCCTCTCTCTCTCATCACCTTCTCTCTCTCTCCATATTTATATCTCTTCCTCCCTCCCTGTCTTTTCCTCTCTCTTCTTCCCTCTCCCTCCATCTATATCTCTATCTCCCCGTGTCTCTCCTTCTCACCCCCAAAACATACACAATTTCTCTCAGCGTAAGCACATAAAAATTATTCATGACTTGCATTGACTTATGTGTTACAGTAATTCAACCATAAATACACTACTTGGATTTTCATCCTAAATAGTATGTTTTCTTACCTAAAATGTTTGCTTCTTGAAACTATAAACTATTTATAATTGGATACTGTCATGCAGAAAGAGTTATTTTTGCGGACAAAACTAACCTCCCTAGGAGTCTAAGACTCTCTAGTGACAAACAAGACAATTAAGAGCAATCCTTCTCTAAACATACATTATTCTATGAGAAACCAAGTGTTTTTCGAT
>APFE030360048.1:0-23746 GCA_000404065.3 Pinus taeda | reverse complement strand
CATCAATTAGACATTCAAAAATATTATATTTTATATGAAACTCTATTTAGCCTAAAATAAAAATAATAGCATTCATAATGATTTGGCTCTCACAACCCCATGATTTCAGAAGAGTAATTTTGTATAAAACATAAATTATGCATTTAAAAATAATTATAATTTATACGAAAAATGAGTTATAACATAGAAAAAATCCAGGAAACTAAACATTTACAATTATGGGCTCTCACAAGCACATAATTCTAAGAGAGAGCCTGTCCTGAGCCTTATGTTTTGTGATCTCAATTGAGAATAATACATCGACTGTATTAAAATGAATTTAATACCCTAACTAACAACTGAGGATATGTGGAGAATCCTTCTTAAAAAATAATGAAATCACCTGCTGTTGCTTTAGGTGAAGCGAGACAGGGGACGACTCTGGAGCCTCTTTATTAACCGAACCGAAACAATAAAAGGGAATACCTACACCAACATTTGTTTTTGTTTCATTCAGTCCAGCCTTGAAGAATCTTCAGTCCTACGTACCTGCATGCACGCACAACAATCACAAAATTTAGGTTGCCCATTCATTTACACATGCCATAGGTACAAAAGAGCAATAGAAACCCAACTGAAACTGAATATTAGGAATATTATTGTTATTACCTGCCAAGCATCATAGTGGTGGCTTGTGGGTTGGTTCCAGGACCGTTTGTGAATGTTGAGGCATCCACAATCCTGAGCCCCTCAACTCCGTTGACCTGATATTTCTGGTTAACCACATAGCCAACTTCACATCCTCCATGAAAATGCCAGATTGTGTTCAACGTATCGCGGCAGATCTGCGCCACGGCTGCATCATCCGACATGTTTTTTGGTAACGGCTGCCCAGTGAAGTTGAAGTCATGAGTGGAATTAGCATTAAATCTATGCAGAGACGGTGAGTTGAGGAGTTTGTCTATGACCCTCACGCCCTGCATGCATCTCTGGAGGTCCAGAGGGTCAGAATAGTAGTTGTATCGAACAGACGGATTGTCTCGAGGATCCGTGCTACGTAGCCGAAGCTGTCCTCTGGATAAGGGAAATGCCAGCTTCTCAAAAATGACTTCTCTATAAACGTTGTTTTTGTTGAAGGATAGGGTGCCATTGACGAAGGTGCTCAAGGAATCGATGTAATTTTGAGAGGCTTTAAGGATACCCACTGCTTGTATGGTGTAGAATTGGTGAGATAGCCAGTTTACGGATGCACGCGGGTTGTCCTGAACCCTTTGGCCTACCATGGGCGCATCTAGAACTAGAGGAATATTGAATTCTTTTAGATGTTCGGATGGGCCAATTCCGCTCAAGAGGAGCAGCTGGGGGCTGCCTAAGGCTCCTGCAGTAAGGATTACCTCGCTGGAGCTTGACGTTTCATTGAGCAAAGCTTGATAAGACCGACCATGGCGGTCCCTGAACTCAACTCCACTGGCTCTGGGCTTCCGAGAGAAGCTATCCTTCGCTTCTGCATGATCCAATTCATTCTCAATCTATATTTATAGATGTAGATGTAAAACTATTATTCCAATATCGATTATAAATAATTTGAAAATGACGTAAATAGGTTAGGAAGGAACGTTGTGAAACGTCAGTTCCGTGTTGGATAAATATAAAACGGAAAACCAAATTCCTGTGTTTAAATGAGAAATATAAAACGTACAAACAATTTCCTGTGTTTAAATGAGAAATATAAAACGCAGAAACAATTTCCTGTGTTTAAATGAATTTATACCTTCTGCCGGAGAATTGAACAGAATCCTGCTGACCGTAGCATTGAGAAGGACTACGATATTGTCGGGATTGGCTGAGCTGAGAAGATCTGCTGCTGTGTGTCTTTTTCCTTTGCTGTCAAAGGTGGAGGCGCTGATCTTGGTTCCATCCAAATGATCCAACGTATATCCATTGTATGGAAGAACCCCTGCTTCCAGGAGGCCATCTCTGATAGCCAACGACCAAGGCGACAGTTGATACGGTTTGAAGGCATTCTGCTTCTGCACCCATTCATACGACTCCTCTACAAGTCCCTCGTCCCATCCCACATTACGAACATATTCGGAGCCCGCCCTACTGTAGAAGCCCGCATTGATAGCAGTTCCGCATTACTCACTCCGTCTTCTGAAATAAACGTCTGCGCTATGGAAGTGTAATTGTCGGTCTCATCCAATGGCTTCCCAAAAGCATCGGCGTTCTCAATCTTGGGAACTCCATAAGGAGATCCTCCCCTCTCCACTACCAAAACTGAATACTTGGTAGACAGCGTTGCGGCCAACGGGCAGCCGGCCGTTCCTCCTCCAACTACAATGTAATCATATTTCCTTGCACCTGCTTTCTCCGCATCTATAGTCATAAACGCAAACGGAAAACCTGCATAGCCCAACAAAACAAAACAAACAAGAAGCCATTAATTCTATCGTATCATAACATCAACTATATAAAGACACTTAATCCAATATCATCCCATGTTCATACCCGAGGGTGTTGTCGCTGCCTGAGAAGAGGATAAGCTGCTCAACATCATTAGCATGACGAGCAGAAGCAAAAGCCATGCACGAATATTTACAACCCTTATCATCGTCATTTTTCTTACCAGGGATTCAACTCGTTAACCCTTTCAGGAGATTTGGTTGGATTTCGGTGTGTTTCTGAAGCTATTTATAGGCGCTTGCTTTTGGATTGTCCATGCATATATCTAGAAAATAATTATCACACGCTAACGGCCGAGCCGGAGTATTGATCTAGAGATGAATCAAATCCAGCGCATAGAAATCAATCCACACAGTCCACGAAATCAAAACGGTAACTATTAGTGCATGTGTGGATATATGTCTTTGACATTTACCCAATCTTGCCATTTTCATTTCAATCGTTCCATTTTTTGCAACTATATACTTTGGAACAAAAAAAGGTAGTCTACGGAACAATAATTCATTTACAGTGTGCTACTTTCTATGCCTTTGCGTTTATAATTCACCGTAGACTTGTTATGTTCTCTCCGTTTTCATGGTAATTCAATTCAATCTTCGCAAAAGAATTTTCCACACGTTCACAGGGAAAAAACACCCCGCCACCCCAACATTTAATTCTAGGATTGTAAAATGTCTTCTGACACATGGATTTTCAAACAACTCTATCTCCAACAACTAACTATAATGGAAGGGGAAAAACAGTGTGCTACTTTCTGTGCCTTTGCGTTTATAATTCACCGTAGACTTGTTATGTTCTCTCCGTTTTCGTGGTAATTCAATTCAATCTTCGCAAAAGAATTTTCCACACGTTCACAGGGAAAAAACACCCCGCCACCCCAACATTTAATTCTAGGATTGTAAAATGTCTTCTCACACATGGATTTTCAAACAACTCTATCTCCAACAGCTAACTATAATGGAAGGGGAAAAACTCAGAATGTTCCCTGCCGAGTCGCCGATGGTGTTATTTCAAAATCTCCAGCTGCAACCACTCCAGTGAAACGGGACCCTCTCCAACGACTCTAACAGAGAAACCTCCAACGGTAAAGCCACCTATTACTTCAACGCCATAAAAGATAAAAAAACGCACGGACAGTTCAATACGGAACATCTTGCTAATAGCTTCTTTCTCATGCTACAAAATCACAAATCCCCATTGTGGAAAATACTGACACAAAACTATAAAACTATAATGGTAAAACATTAGTATATTTCGACGACTGCACTCACTTCTGGGTAAAATCCGTGAGGTTTCGGGTAAAAGCCGAACATCTGATCCAGATCAGCTTTTATCTTTTGTTCTATCACCACAAGCTAATCCATCTCTCTTACATCATTGAACACGTGATAAAAAACGTGTCGATGTTCTCAATTTGGTCAGTGCAATGGAATCCATATCCGTGATTACGAAACCAATATAAAGACGATGACAGTCTTCACTACCTGGTCCACTAAATAATAAATTACAATCCAGTATGAGTTCCATGACCTCTCAATCAATTACAACGAACCCATGACTTCTCGATCAAAGTATTATACTAGCCTTCGCACCGGAAGGTGAAAAGGGCACGCGGATAGTGATGCTGGTTTTCTGACCCCTCTAATATATATGAACAAATATTTGAAATCTAATGACAGGTGTCAATGATCTAAGAGAATCAAAGCTATCCTGTTGCAATCCTCCAGCAACAAGATCTAATAATGACAGGTGACAACAATCTTAGTTAATGTAATAATAAGACCAATTTGCATTAGATTCCTTATAGTAAAATCCTAATCCTTCAACAAATTTATACAAACTGTTTTAATTCTATTTAAATAGGAGAAATATGCATGACGAAGTGTGTAGAAAATGAATTAGGTGACCATAAGTTCTACATTAAAATGCTAATCCTGAAACAAATATATACAAACTGTTTTGGATTCTATTGGAATAAGAGAAATATGCATGACAAAGTGTGTAGAAAAAGAATTAGGGGAGTTTTGGAGGACATAAGTTGTACAGTAAAATGCTAATCCTCCAACAAATTTATACAGGCTGTTTTGGATTCTATTAGAATAAGAGAAATATGCATGACAAAGTGTGTAGAAAAGGAATTAGTTGAGTTTTGAGGGGCATAAGTTCTATAGTAAAATGCTAATCGTGCAACAAATTTATACGAATTGTTTTGGATTCTATTCAAATAAGAGAAATATGCATGATGGAGTGTGCAGAAAAGGAATTAGGTGAGTTATGGCCGACATAAGTTCCTTATAAAACATAAATGATGTGAGTCTGATTTAAAAGAAAGAAAAAGTCATTGCACTCTTTTATGCAAATCTTGCTTTCTCCTATGAAAGGGATAATGATCTTGCTAACAAATCCATAAATCCATAAATATGGAATCAACTTGTTTGTGTCATCCAAGGGAAGGACAAGGTTTTTCTGTTTTCTATTTTGAATGAAGAAGATGATGTAAGGCCGTAATCCACTTCATAGCATCATGGAGCTCAATCGGGGAAGCAAGGTATCCACCCCCTCAAATCAAATCCATCCGAGTAAGACAACCAATCTTGGTAAAACTAATAAACAGGTAGAGAACCGTTGGAAGATCTTTAAGTAAATAGATGATATACGACCAAGGGCACCGCTTGTTGGATCTATTGGAATCTTCTCATGATGCGCACACGGCATAATCTTTAAGTAAATATATGATATACGACCAAGGGCACCACTTGTTGGATCCATTGGAATCTTCTCATGCACACACGACATAGTCTGGTGCCAATTGTCTATTATAATTAGCCCTTTTGGGGTTATGACACAATGTAGGTCGCAGAGTATGCCTTGGAAAATGACCACATACATGGAGTTGCAAAATGTATTTAGCTTTGGAGTTTTAAGTGCTTTGTTTTTTGAACTTCATGGGCCTAGATTAAATAAATTCTTTTAGGATGCCCCATTAGTTGAAACTCACAACAATTTGTTTCTTTATTATTTTCCATTCGTGTTTATAAATCTATTACTATAAGTGAACAATTTGTATGTTGTGTCCTTTGCCTTGACCATGTCTAGGGCTCAGAAATAGCTTTGCTCCAACAAGGGATTTTTCAATAGAGGTTGTGTTCCCACGTCATATGATGGTAAACAAATTGAGGGGGCGTAATAACTAGTTGTTTAATGAGTTTATGGAGCTAGAGAAATAGATCTAGTAGCAAATCCACTATGAGATTGATTTTACCCAGTTCCACTCAGAGAGGAGGAGCAATTCAAGTGTCAGTAGTGACCTTAAAGTGGTGTACGATTTTTTCAATATCAAAGCCAAAACTGAAAGTATGTTATTTTTGCACGGTTCAATTCCCTAATCTGAAATTTATAGTTAGTGTAGTTTTGTGTGTCAAAAGATTTACTTCTTCCAACTATTTCTGAACTTGAACCTGCAAATGCAAATATTCTTCTCATACAAAAAATGATCTTGAGGGACTACTTGAGGTTGTGCTACATTATAAACAAGTTGAATTTTTCTTTTTTATATTACCTAGTGTATATACATATTTAAATTGATGTTATAATCTAGAAATATAAGTTAAATGAATGTAATCCAATCGATTGATGTTAGAACAATCCATTAGTAGTCATTTTATTATATTGGTAAAATTCAACTTTTCAATTTCGGATTGAAGCATGAACATCAGGTAAATGGGACTTAATTCCTAACGGGCTCAAGAAAATGAGATGAACAAATTAAAATTAAGAGAGAATGTTCTTCACGTAAACTTAGGAGAGAATTAATTTTAATGTCTTAATCATACGAGCAAAGAAAACGAGAGAGCGGGCTCATGCAGAGCTTGATAAAGCTCGATTCCTAAAAGGAAAAATAAATTAGAGGGATTTATGAGGCTGTAATAAGTACTATGTTGATAACCTACTCTTTCCCTAATTAGATTATTGTCATCTGTCTCTAATGTTCCGGTAGAAGGTGGCTCAAATGATGAAAATCTCACGGAAAGGTGTTTCCAGAAGGTAGCTTGATGAGGTACCTTCTCCAGTGGTCATAGAAATTGTGGAGGATAATCAGGATAAGATGCAGATGTCATTATTTTCGCTCTGATCTCCTGCTTTAATTCCTAGCCCGTCTCATGAGATATCTAAAGCTAATGGCTAGATTTATGGTCATATTAGCATAACAGTGTCAATATTTATTAATTCCTCCACAAAGATTGAACCTAATTAATGAGAGTTTTTTTAGTTATAGCAAATGAAACATGAAGCCATGTGAATGCAGGATCATGTAAATCTGAATTTGAATGAGTAATTTTTCTTATTATGGATGCCTGTGCATTGAAATATGAAAAATTAGTATTATAAACTTGATATCTCACCTATTGTGTTTTTGAAATAGGGACACCACGCCTATCAACATCTCTAGTCGTCTTGAAATCTTACCGAGCTAAGAGGCTGGTATGGGTTTGTCTTTGTGATCCCAATTGATTCCATAATATGCCTCTGCAGTAGCATATTGCACAAAGAAATATATTGCTTCATCCTAGTCTTTTTGAGATTGCTTATGAGAGAACAACACCTTCATTCCTCAATACTCTAAATAAATAGTAAGCAGTGGTTAATTTCTTAGTTTGATGAGCTTTTCAATTAGCGCAAAAGAGATCTTTGTGTTTGAGACAATTTTAAACTTCAAAAGCAGTGATTTTAAAACATCTTCACTCCCATCACCTTCTTTAACAAGGGTATCGACAATAACTGATAAAGATGACTCACATGCATTCTTCCTCCATTGAACATCTCATCTAATGCTATACACAATTTTGACTCAGATGGAATGGACTCAAGCAGCCTCTGTGTCACAAAATCAATATCAATGTAACTATGCATGCAAATTTTTAATCAATTCAATCATATATATCAAATTTTAAAATATCGAGGAGAAAACAATTTAGATTTGATACATTATCGTGTCAAGCCAATTTTTCCTTATTTAGTAGCCATAAGAATTATTTAATCAGAAGCAAAAGAACTTCTAGCTAAATGCAACTCATATCATCCATTGTTTGAATTTCATTAGTGTTCAGGCTACAAAAGCTCCTATGAAATCAATAACACTATATCCCAATCTAGGAAAATCATTTAGATTGAAACTTTTTCACTGAAAGAAATTCGTACTTACAAAGACATAATTTATAATAATATGTGAGATTTCGTTACAAGTGGTTGACATAATTTTTATTTTTGTTGGCTTGACCCACGAGGATTAGAACTTTGACTCTCATGGTTTACGTAATACTTCATAACACGATGATCGTCAATTGATTTGCCCCCTGTGGGCGAAGTGGTTGGCATATTTTTAGATTAAGTATTGCAACCAAATTTCCAATATAATATTAAATCAACAAGGATAAAAACCTTGGGTTGTGATTTGTTACTCTGTGGTTGTATGGATCACCACCACCTAAGCTTGATAGAAGCACCTTCTCTCCCAAATTTCGAATTCATAATTCTAAGTCAAACTGAATTGAAAAGTATCTATTTTGGAAAATAAATAAATTGGACAATACTATTTCCTAAGGCTTAGACAACTAATTTTAGAACAACAGTTAATACTAAAAGGTCCTACTAAAATTTCCTAAGAACAATGTATGCATAGCTAGACGACTATTGTATGCCATGACACTTCCTTAACTATTGTGCTTCTTCTCTGACCTGTTATCCCACTATTGGAACACACCGTCTACTATGGGGGAATGACTAAGAAGCAAAATTTACTTTCTAACAGTAGTGTGTCAATGAAAGGTATATCCCTTAGTGACAACATCTTAGTGGAAGGTAGAAATAAGTTTGTTCACAGAGTGGATGTTATGCAGTGTGCCATCGATGTAATTAACTTTTAATTACTATCAAAGAGGTAAGTAACAAGTACATAAAATATTTATAGCCCTGAAATCATGGGTAGGACAGAGTGTTGTGTGTGAAAAGCTTTACTTCTTCCAAAATGCTTTTTACTATTTTTGAACTTGAACCCGCAAACACAAATATTCTTCTCATACAAAAATTGAGCTTGAGGGAATACTTGATGTTGTCCTACATTATAAACAGGTTGAAGTATTCATTTTATATTACATAATGTATATAAATCTTTAAATTGACGATATTCCTTATATTTGTGAAATTTAAGTTTACAATTTAGGATTGAAGCATGAACATCAGGTAAACGAGACTTAATTCCTAATGGATTAACAAAATAAGATGAAGAAATTAAAATTAAGAGAGAAGTTGCTTCATGTAAAATTATGAGAGAATTAATTTTAATGTATTCATCGTATAGTTGTTGTGAGCAATAAAGATGAGAGAGCGGGCTCATGCAGAGATTGCTCAAGCTCGATTCCTAAAAGAGGAAAGTAACCAGAGAGATTTACGAGAGTGTAATAACTACCATGGTGATAACCAATATATCCTACCAATGCAATTTTTTTGCGCCCTCTGCAATATTAGTCTCTTTCCCTAAGTAGATTTGTGTCATCTATTTCTAATGTTTATGTAGACGTTGGCGCAGATGATGAAAAATCTCATGGAAAGCTGTTTCCAGAAGTTAGCTTGATGAGATACCTTCACCTTCCCAATCCAGTGGTCATAGAAATTGATGAGGACAATCAAGATAAGATGCAGATGTCGTTATTTTCACTCAGATCTCTTGCTTTTATTCCTAGTTTGTCTCATGAAATATCAGAAGCTAATGGGTAGATTTATGGTCCTATTAGCATAATAGTGTAAATCTATATTAATTCCTCCACAAATATTGAACCCAATTAACGAGATTTTCTTTAGTTATCAAAAATGAATCATGAGGCCATGTGAACGCAAGATTATGCAAATATGAATTTGAATGAGTAATTTTTCTTGTTATGGATGCATTTGCATTGAAATATAGAAATTTGCATTACAAACTTGATATCCAACCTATTGTGTGTTTGAAATAGGGAAATTATGTCCATCAACATCTCCAGTCATCTCGAACTCTTACCAAACCAAGGGGTTGGTATGGGTTTATCTTTACGATCCCAATTGATTCCATAATATGCCCCTGCAGTAGCATATTGCATGACATTTTAAGAAGAGTCATATAGACATATTGAATAGAGGAATGTTCATACCAATGTGACAAGATAACAGTCAAGGGTTCAGCCATGGCTTCAATAGGTGAAAGGAATTAAAATTGAAGCAAGCACCTTCTCTCCAAATAAGCGCCTTCAACCAGAAGTAAGGTATTTAGATTCCTTCTAAAAGAGGAGATAGCAAAAAATACAACAATTTTAATGTCTTCATCTCCTTTTCTAAAGAGGAGTAGTTTAAGATGAAGCTGTTAAAATTGTTGCATCTTTTGCTATCTCCTCTTTCAGCAGATATGAGTGCAAATAACGACACTCATTTAAAAGAACTACAATGTATCTCCATAGTGGGTTGTAGAGCACCTCGGCGCAAAAAATGGAAATCAAGTTCAACAAAGAGCCCCATTACTCCAACAACTTTTTCTCTCACACAAAGAAATATATTGCTTCATCCTAGTTTTGGTGTCATAAAATTGGGTGTAGTTATTTACACCTACTTCTATAATGGCATTTCTTGCCTTTTTCATTTGGCTTTTCACTCATTGTGGGTGCAGATAAAAAGCGTAAGGATATGATGGAAACTTAAAAGGTATTAAGGCACAAAAGTTTTATTCACTGGTAGCAAGACCTATTTGTTTTGGGTAACCAAAAAAGTAAATAAAAATGAACATATGTAGCTCAACATGTTTGTCTGATGAAACTGTTGGCTGATTAAAGGAAGAAGATGGAAATTCATGACGCTGTGTGAAATATGATTAAAGGTATTGTGCTCAACCTGCACAAAGACACTTTCTGAATAGTGTTCAATAGAAAAACATCTACAAATTTCACTCATGACGAAGTTTAAGAAGAAACCAGGCACCATCTCAAGCACCCAATGGATATCAAAAAACACTATTCTACCCCACTCTGATCTCAGTCTTAATGGCAACCAGCCACCATAATTTCATAAAATGAAGTTATCTTTGTTTTGAGTTGAAAGGAAAATTATGAATCACGCTAGGAAGAAAATATGCAATGTTTTGTAAATTGATTTCGAATACCATAAGTTGCTACGAATTTTGGTAGAAATTTAGGGATATTTAGTTCTTGTAAGCAAAAACCATTGCACATAGAAGACACAATCTGGAACTATAGTTGATTACTTCAATGTCTACTTTAACAATCTTCATTAGGGGAATTTTGAGGTGTCAAATGGGCATCCTAAAAAAAGTGTACAACCAAAATAAAATTTATAAGAACCAATAGGATTCAAAATGATGATGTCAACCATGGGGGATGATTCACCATTTTTGGAGTAAAAAGGTAAAAAGATTTAAAAATAATAAAATAATAAAACCACTTTTTCAATTCATCTCCCTAAGATTTTAGTCAAATTTCGAGCAGGAGTACTTGTTGGATGAGAAATTTAATTCCTCATCCAAGGAGTACCCATGTTGCATACTTTTGATGGACCTTGCTACACGAAAAATGAGAAATACATGAAACAACGTGATTGCATTCACACTTTTCATGTATTTCTCAATTTTTGTATATCAAAATCCATAAAAAAAAAAATGCAACATGTGTAATTCTTGAACGAGGAATCAAATTCTACATCCAAAGTGTGTTGCCGCTCAAAATTTGAGTGAAGCAATAGGGAGATACGTGGAAAAAAATAGTTTTTTTATTTTTTTCCCTTTTTAAATTTTACGATGTAGTCGAACATTATTTTATTATTTCCACTATTATTTTATTATTTCCCTGGGAGACTCATTTTAGAACTAAACCTTCCCCTAATGAAAAATCCCAATGAATATATTTTTTTCTAAAATATACACAACACACCATAAAAGGGGTCCAGATATCTTTACCTCCCATGGATATTTGAACATCAGCATAAACAATAAAATTGTATTAGATGGTTTGAATCACAAGTGAAGTCGAGATAGTGACTGTAAAGCAAAAAATCCAATAAAATAATTCATGCCCAAGTTGACCAAGTGATCCAGGAGGATCCTGGACGATTGATCCAGGTGGATCTTAAGAAAGTACCAGTGGCATGGTAAAAGGCTCAAAAATCAAAGTGGAACAATCTAGATAAACTTACATCATATCGAAGTGCTCATCATCTCGATCCTAATGGTGCGAATGACACTCAAATCCGAATTCATATGAAGAAGTTGGAGCAAACAAAATTTTAGGTTTGACTTGTCCACATGGGAGGATGAGTGACGTGGGAGACACTCCCAGCGAATGGGCAAGCTCCAAATGGCAGGTCGTCACTGGTCTAGCATACAGCATATCGCAGCAAGGAGATGAATTGTCTTAAGAGGAAATCGGCCCTAGGAAGGTTGAGATGTGATAATCACATATCGCACTCGCTAAAAAAGATAAAGTGGATAAGGATCGACCCTGGCAAGATCTCGTTGGCAACTGCGATATCGCACATCGCAGATCAGAGGAACAGGTGTTAAGGACCGGCCCCAGGCAGAGGCTAGTTGCGATGCGATATATTGCATGTTGCAATCGCAAAAGGGCTAGTGGATGAGAAGCGGCCCCGATGGTAATCACTAATTGCGATAGGACTGCGGGATGCGATGTTTTATAAATTGAGATTTATAATCCCGATGAATCTGTGTTATCACAGAGCGTAAGTTGGGTTGATACGCTAGTGATTTAAGCTCCGATTGCGATTGCGAAGGGTTCCCTCGATGCGATATGTTATATATTATGTTGTATAATCCCGGCGGGTCCATTTTAATGTAGGCCTCTTGATATGAGGGTTGGTCTGTATGCCGATGAACGATAACTGCTTTTCAAAACGGCCGACTGCATTAGCTGCAGAGTTTAACGCGCATTCAAAGAGGTTTCATGCCATATTTAAAACCGGTTTCTCGATACCTATAAAGGTTTGTTGCATGTATCATTCAGGCCTGAGACCCTTGGTCTTAAGACAATCTTGCCTGCCTAACTTGGCCTATGGTTAGAACTGCCTAGGAGTTGAGGAGTTCCCACCATGCTTGTATAAAATACCCTTCTTATCAGAAGAAGGTAGAGAGGACTGGACGAATAGTTTAGAGAAGCAGATCGAAACTGACCCTAACCATAGCAGCAGGTCGGGACTTCGCCTTGAGCAGCAGAGAGGTTCTGAGAAGGTGCAGAAGGCTCGATTATCGAAATTGGGTGTTTTGATAGGTGTTTTTGTAAGATTTTTCGCCAGGAAGTCAGTCGTACTGTATTTTTCTGAATCTTGGCTCTCCATTCTTCATCTATCTTTTAGCTTGGAGGTATAAAAATTGTAAAGAATGTTTCTTGTACTTTTATCTCTTTTTGTTATGCCACTTAATGAAAGAAGGCCTCCCAACTATTGAGCAGGGCCCGAAGACGTAGTCCAATTTGGACGAATTCCATAATCAAGTCTTCGTGTCATGGTTTCTTTCTTATCGTGTTATTTCCGCATTATTTATATTATTGTAAGTTCCATGGTTTATATGCTTTGTTTCATGTAATTATGATGCATCTATAAGTAAAAGATCTTGGATCAATTGGTATCAGAGTAAGTCTTTGTTAATGCAAATTGCATGAGTATATGCTAACCCGCAACAAGCTGCGAAAAGGAGAAGGAATTCTTAAGTCCTTTGATCCTCAAGTAGGACGTGGAAGAAAAAGGATAAACATGGAAAATGAAGAGGCTTGCTGGGAAGAGGAACAAAATTTCCGCAAGGTATTCTACAATATGGCAGAGAAAGTGGACAAACTGTTTTGATAGTACGAGAAAGCCCTCATGCACGAGAAGAAAGCTACAGATGATCGTGGATTGGAACATCATGGAGATGGTGGAGAATATCCCCATCCCTCTTTGTCATCAAGTGATAGTTCTCATCACTATAATCCTGATTCCATACATACCTCTAAAAAACCGTTCCTTAAACTAGATGTAAATTTTGACCCGTCAATGTATGCTCGAGAATGTAATGCAAAAAAGCTCAACAATTGGGTTAGGCAGATAGAGGTTTACTGTCGTATTCAACAGATCGAAGATGATGAGGCAAAGATCCAGTTAGCATCGCTTCGACTGAGTGGCATCGCTCTCGTTTGGTGGGAGAGCAGAATGCAAGGAAGCAAAAATCCTGGTAACCTTCTCTTCTCATGGTCAAATTTTGTTTTTGCAATGAAGAATCGGTTTTTCCCTCTCGGAAATAAACAAAAAACATTAATGGAATGACAACACCTAAGGAAAACTAAGGGTCAAGATGTGCAGAACTTCACCGGAGAATTTAGGAAGCAAGCATTGAATTTAAGAATTCCATTAGATTCACTAGAGATTGTAACCAAGTATATCGGTTCTTTACATAGTTACATAAGGAATTCGTTATTATTATTTGAGACTGCTACTATCGATGTGGTCAGTGTGAATTCCATGCATCTTGAGAGCAGGTGGACGCATGAACAAAATGACCACCCAAAAATATCCGCGACAACCAAGAGAAGAGGGGAAAATCCCTCTTGTACACTTTCTGAGAAAGAAGGACATGACAAAGAGAACTGCTGGAAACTGCACCTTGAGCTAAGACCTAAGAGGAATGACAGAAAGGAGAGGCAGAGGACAGTTGCCACCATTCAACAAGATCATGAGTCTGAATCAGAGGAAAATGAGAAGGTAGCAGCTTCGGTATTTACACGAGGTAGACCAACTGACCTGGGGTCAGATTCCATTGACGAAAGGAAGATTGCAGCTTTTGGGATCGCAACATATGGACCTGTCGATTTGGGTTTTGATTCAGGAAATCAACCAAAGGTCTCAATAGGTATTATACCAAAGATGAAAGGGACACCCAATGTGGCATGGCTCCATGAAATTGAGGAGATTAACCAAACCATTAAAATAGAAAATACCGAGCTAAGGAGACTCCTAGAGGAAGCCGAAAGGGAAAAAATGAGGTTGCTACACCAGTTGGAAGCCAGGGACGAAGCCTTGGAAAAGCTGCAGCATAACCACCTCGAGGTAAAAAGTGACTCTTCGATTTCATGTACCTTTCCTGATGATGATTTCGTTGTTTTTGAAAAACATACTACAGGTATTGGATCCAAAATGTTGAAGAAAATGGGGTATCAGGGAAAGGGCCTTGGTATTAATGACTAGGGCATCGTAAACCCCATCAAAGTGGAGGAATTGACTCATCATGCAGGACCCAGGTATGTCAGGAAGGAAGTTGGGGAATGCACCAAAACAGCCAGTGACCCACCAACGAAAGATGATGAGGGCACTTCATAGCGTTGCAGTGATAGTGAGGGATCCATGAACACTTATCAGAGGCACATTAGGGGAAAGCGCTCCAAGACTACCCAAAAAATTTGGAGGAGAAAGATCGTTGTAGTCATTGCAACAAGGTAAGAAAAATGTTGGGAGGAAGGAGGCAGTGTTGGCATATTCATCACTCTCCTAATTCGTCTTTATGCTGCCGGATATTGTTCTTTAAGGAAGGTGGCATTATAACATTGGAAATATGCTAAAGATACTCCAAGTTTGTTATTCTAAGATGTGTATGATTTTTAACACTGATAATATGAAAGCTGTGATAATTAAAGCGAAAAACATCACATATGGTACTTTTCTATATGAAAAAAACAACAGCTTGGAGGAAATATCTTTTTTATAATATCTTAGAAGTAAAATCCATCACAATCTCAATTGAAATTATAGCATTGAGAAAATGATTAATGGAGGGTGGAAAGTTTATTATGCACTTGAAAACAATTACAAATCAATAGATCTTTGAATATGGCATATTAAATGAAAATAAAAAATAAACCTATTAAAAACTTTTGTTACTCTTTTTACTCTTTAAAACAGGACCTAGGGGTATATAAGCCATAAAAATCACCCGGGGCCACACGAGCCCTTTGCATGACTAGATTTTTTCCCACGGAGTTTCTAACCGATGACCTTCTCGCCATATAATGCCTTAAGAACGCCATGTGACCATTTATTCTATGCCTTGTCGGATATTACTCTTGTTATATTATACGGATGTAAAATTTGGGGATAAAATAACTCTAGAGAGTTGTGGAGAAATATAGAATACATAGAAAATATATGTAGTGATGAATAAATGAAATAAGTAATGAATAGTGTTTATATAATGTAAAATGTATTAAATTATCTAATGTTTTAAAAATTAAATATAAATAACCATGTTTTTCTGAAGTACTAGTAAATTGATTTCACTGGTTTAAATAAATAGTCTACAATGTAATCCTTCCACGGGTCTTCTTTGTCACAGTGTCACGGCAAGTCACATACACCGGAGCCACCTCAATTATCAACCTGCAGCATTACGTGAGAGGACAAAAATGAGTAGTTCTTGAGGAAGGTTATTAATTTAAGCTAATTTTGTAGCATTTGATGTTATGTTATAATATCCAATATAGAGATTGCTAATTCAATCGCACCATTTCTATACTATACTATTTATTGCATCGTTGTTAACTACTGTGTATGTAGCTAAGTGGAGAGGGTTTATTTTTCTTTTAGAGTTTTTTTAATTTATTTTGGTTTTTAATATATTTTTAAATATATAAATAATTTAATATGGTGAAAAAATTATATAGTACTTAAATTATTCAAAATTCACTATTCAAATTTCTTATTTCAACAATTCTTATTAAAATATGTCCAGAAAATATCTAAAATATAGAAAAAACAAATCTTTGTTTCTAAGTGTTTTTTTAGCGAATCTTTAGGTTTCAAATAATTGATTTTTGTGGAAGAGACAAAGTTGAGCTTGCTTTGAGAATATCTTTGTCATACACTTATTATTTTTTAGTCATTTCCCCATCTTAGGTGCTAGATTGACAAGAATATTTAAGGTTGATTTTGCAATAGTGTTTGCAAAATTTTAATTTAATTATGAATAATTATCAGGTGAGTAGTAAGAATTTAACTTCCATGGAAGATTTTAGAATATTCTAAATAATATTCATCCTTATAGTTTTAATTAAGTTGATGAATTAAAATAATGTTATATGAATAAGTTTCATATGAAATGAGTTATGGATTTTTGGGCATGTAGTATTACCCATGGTATTGGCACATGAATTTGAAAGAAAATGTTTTGATTTTTTATGTTTGATGGATGAGCATATAGAGTTGGTTTATATTTTTTTGGCATGAGAGTCTTGTTTTAGGTGAAAAATAAAAGCTTAATCGAATCCTTTCAAGTGTTTTATTGAACAATCTTTGAACCCTCAATCAAGTTGTTTGAGGGCTTGAACAATGTAACCTTCAGTTATCTAGGAGCTCGATCGAACCATGTTTTTAAAAATTTTCTGCCAATAGAATCTAGGCATGGAATTAAAAAAAATTTGCTCAATCAAACCATAAATCTCGATCAAGCATTAAATTTATATCTAGCCTTAAAGCTGGATCTAGATATAGACTATATCTATCCTTAAAGCTAAATCTAGCTATAGGCTAGATCTAGCCTTAAAGCTAGATCGAGCCTTTATTTAACCATGTTAAGGGATTGATTGAGGGTTTCTTAAATCCTGGATTAACCCATTTGAATGTCAATGTCAAGCACTCAATCGAGTTCCTTAGGTCCCAAAAATCACAACCTTAGCACCCCTTCTGCAAATTTCTATGCAACCACATTTTGTACCCAAGCGGATTTAGTGTAGAATTTGTCCCTAAGTGGTGGAGTTGATCATGTTGTATTCATGAAAGAATCCTTTATCCAGTAACATATGACTTTGAGTATTTTGAATTCACATGATATTTTTCATCAAATATCTTTTAAACATAATGGTTGAATTTTTTTTGGAGTTTCAAAGTGGATGAATAAAAAATCAATAACATAAATATACACAATGAAAAATTTTCAAGAAATCCCACTATCTTGGTGTATGAGTAGTTTTAAAAGGAGTACTCTTGATTTTTCAATTTATTTGAAGAGTTGAAAGAATTCTTAGACGAATGCATGTGTTTGCAAAATGCGATTGAAATATTACTCTGCCAACATTGAAAAATAATAAAAATATAAATAATTTTACATAAAAGAATAATTTTTCAATATGAAAAACTTAGATAAGATGTGAGAAAATTTGCAAGGACAATTATTGCCTTTAATGGAAAATTGAGAGATTATACCACAATCATTTTTTTTTTTTTTTTGTAAAAGATATCATTAGGACAACAACATAATTCTCCACGTATAGTTGTTGTGAGCAATAAAGATGAGAGAGTGGGCTCATGCAGAGATTGCTCAAGCTCGATTCCTAAAAGAGGAAAGTAACCAGAGAGATTTACGAGAGTGTAATAACTACCATGGTGATAACCAATATATCCTACCAATGCAATTTTTTTGCGCCCTCTGCAATATTAGTCTCTTTCCCTAAGTAGATTTGTGTCATCTATTTCTAATGTTTATGTAGACGTTGGCGCAGATGATGAAAATTCTCATGGAAAGCTGTTTCCAGAAGTTAGCTTGATGAGATACCTTCACCTTCCCAATCCAATGGTCATAGAAATTGATGAGGACAATCAAGATAAGATGCAGATGTCGTTATTTTCACTCAGATCTCTTGCTTTTATTCCTAGTTTGTCTTATGAAATATCAGAAGCTAATGGGTAGATTTATGGTCCTATTAGCATAATACTGTAAATCTATATTAATTCCTCCACAAATATTGAACCCAATTAACGAGATTTTCTTTAGTTATCGAAAATGAATCATGAGGCCATGTGAACGCAAGATTATGCAAATATGAATTTGAATGAGTAATTTTTCTTGTTATGGATGCATTTGCATTGAAATATAGAAATTTGCATTACAAACTTGATATCCAACCTATTGTGTGTTTGAAATAGGGAAATTATGTCCATCAACATCTCCAGTCATCTCGAACTCTTACCAAACCAAGGGGTTGGTATGGGTTTATCTTTACGATCCCAATTGATTCCATAATATGCCCCTGCAGTAGCATATTGCATGACATTTTAAGAAGAGTCATATAGACATATTGAATAGAGGAATGTTCATACCAATGTGACAAGATAACAGTCAAGGGTTCAGCCATGGCTTCAATAGGTGAAAGGAATTAAAATTGAAGCAAGCACCTTCTCTCCAAATAAGCGCCTTCAACCAGAAGTAAGGTATTTAGATTCCTTCTAAAAGAGGAGATAGCAAAAAATACAACAATTTTAATGTCTTCATCTCCTTTTCTAAAGAGGAGTAGTTTAAGATGAAGCTGTTAAAATTGTTGCATCTTTTGCTATCTCCTCTTTCAGCAGATATGAGTGCAAATAACGACACTCATTTAAAAGAACTACAATGTATCTCCATAGTGGGTTGTAGAGCACCTCGGCGCAAAAAATGGAAATCAAGTTCAACAAAGAGCCCCATTACTCCAACAACTTTTGTTCTCACACAAAGAAATATATTGCTTCATCCTAGTTTTTGTGTCATAAAATTGGGTGTAGTTATTTACACCTACTTCTATAATGGCATTTCTTGCCTTTTTCATTTGGCTTTTCACTCATTGAGGGTGCAGATAAAAAGCGTAAGGATATGATGGAAACTTAAAAGCTATTAAGGCACAAAAGTTTTATTCACTGGTAGCAAGACCTATTTGTTTTGGGTAACCAAAAATTAAATAAAAATGAACATATGTAACTCAACATGTTTGTCTGATGAAACTGTTGGCTGATTAAAGGAAGAAGATGGAAATTCATGACGCTGTGTGAAATATGCTTAAAGGTATTGTGCTCAACCTGCACAAAGACACTTTCTGAATAGTGTTCAATAGAAAAACATCTACAAATTTCACTCATGATGAAGTTTAAGAAGAAACCAGGCACCATCTCAAGCACCCAATGGATATCAAAAAACACTATTCTACCCCACTCTGATCTCAGTCATAATGGCAACTAGCCACCATAATTTCATAAAATGAAGTTATCTTTGTTTTGAGTTGAAAGGAAAATTATGAATCACGCTAGGAAGAAAATATGCAATGTTTTGTAAATTGATTTCGAATACCATAAGTTGCTACGAATTTTGGTAGAAATTTAGGGATATTTAGTTCTTGTAAGCAAAAACCATTGCACATAGAAGACACAATCTGGAACTATAGTTGATTACTTCAATGTCTACTTTAACAATCTTCATTAGGGGAATTTTGAGGTGTCAAATGGGCATCCTAAAAAAAGTGTACAACCAAAATAAAATTTATAAGAACCAATAGGATTCAAAATGATGATGTCAACCATGGGGGATGATTCACCATTTTTGGAGTAAAAAGGTAAAAAGATTTAAAAATAATAAAATAATAAAACCACTTTTTCAATTCATCTCCCTAAGATTTTAGTCAAATTTCGAGCAGGAGTACTTGTTGGATGAGAAATTTAATTCCTCATCCAAGGAGTACCCATGTTGCATACTTTTGATGGACCTTGCTACACGAAAAATGAGAAATACATGAAACAACGTGATTGCATTCACACTTTTCATGTATTTCTCAATTTTTGTATATCAAAATCCATAAAAAAAAAAATGCAACATGTGTAATTCTTGAACGAGGAATCAAATTCTACATCCAAAGTGTGTTGCCGCTCAAAATTTGAGTGAAGCAATAGGGAGATACGTGGAAAAAAATAGTTTTTTTATTTTTTTCCCTTTTTAAATTTTACGATGTAGTCGAACATTATTTTATTATTTCCACTATTATTTTATAATTTCCCTCGGAGACTCATTTTAGAACTAAACCTTCCCCTAATGAAAAATCCCAATGAATATATTTTTTTCTAAAATATACACAACACACCATAAAAGGGGTCCAGATATCTTTACCTCCCATGGATATTTGAACATCAGCATAAACAATAAAATTGTATTGGATGGTTTGAATCACAAGTGAAGTCGAGATAGTGACTGTAAAGCAAAAAATCCAATAAAATAATTCATGCCCAAGTTGACCAAGTGATCCAGGAGGATCCTGGACGATTGATCCAGGTGGATCTTAAGAAAGTACCAGTGGCATGGTAAAAGGCTCAAAAATCAAAGTGGAACAATCTAGATAAACTTACATCATATCGAAGTGCTCATCATCTCGATCCTAATGGTGCGAATGACACTCAAATCCAAATTCATATGAAGAAGTTGGAGCAAACAAAATTTTAGGTTTGACTTGTCCACATGGGAGGATGAGTGACGTGGGAGACACTCCCAGCGAATGGGCAAGCTCCAAATGGCAGGTCGTCACTGGTCTAGCATACAGCATATCGCAGCAAGGAGATGAATTGTCTTAAGAGGAAATCGGCCCTAGGAAGGTTGAGATGTGATAATCACATATCGCACTCGCTAAAAAAGATAAAGTGGATAAGGATCGACCCTGGCAAGATCTCGTTGGAAACTGCGATATCGCACATCGCAGATCAGAGGAACAGGTGTTAAGGACCGGCCCCAGGTAGAGGCTAGTTGCGATGCGATATATTGCATGTTGCAATCGCAAAAGGGCTAGTGGATGCGAAGCGGCCCCGATGGTAATCACTAATTGCGATAGGACTGCGGGATGCGATGTTTTATAAATTGAGATTTATAATCCTGATGAATCTGTGTTATCACAGAGCGTAAGTTGGGTTGATACGCTAGTGATTTAAGCTCCGATTGCGATTGCGAAGGGTTCCCTAGATGCGATATGTTATATATTATGTTGTATAATCCTGGCGGGTCCACTTTAATGTAGGCCTCTTGATATGAGGGTTGGTCTGTATGCCGATGAACGATAACTTCTTTTCAAAACGGCCGACTGCATCAGCTGCAGAGTTTAACGCGCATTCAAAGAGGTTTCATGCCATATTTAAAACCGGTTTCTCGATACCTATAAAGGTTTGTTGCATGTATCATTCAAGCCTGAGACCCTTGGTCTTAAGACAATCTTGCCTGCCTAACTTGGCCTATGGTTAGAACTGCCTAAGAGTTGAGGAGTTCCCACCATGCTTGTATAAAATACCCTTCTTATCAGAAGAAGGTAGAGAGGACTGGACGAATAGTTTAGAGAAGCAGATCGAAACTGACCCTAACCATAGCAGCAGGTCGGGACTTCGCCTTGAGCAGCAGAGAGGTTCTGAGAAGGTGCAGAAGGCTCGATTATCGAAATTGGGTGTTTTGATAGGTGTTTTTGTAAGATTTTTCGCCAGGAAGTCAGTCGTACTGTATTTTTCTGAATCTTGGCTCTCCATTCTTCATCCATCTTTTAGCTTGGAGGTATAAAAATTGTAAAGAATGTTTCTTGTACTTTTATCTCTTTTTGTTGTGCCACTTAATGAAAGAAGGCCTCCCAACTATTGAGCAGGGCCCGAAGACGTAGTCCAATTTGGACGATTTCCATAATCAAATCTTCGTGTCATGGTTTCTTTCTTATCATGTTATTTCCGCATTGTTTATATTATTTTAAGTTCCATGGTTTATAAGCTTTGTTTCATGTAATTATGATGCATCTATAAGTAAAAGATCTTGGATCAATTGGTATCAGAGTAAGTCTTTGTTAATGCAAATTGCATGAGTATATGCTAACCCAGAACAAGCTGCGAAAAGGAGAAGGAATGCTTAAGTCCTTTGATCCTGAAGTAGGAAGTGGAAGAAAAAGGATAAACATGGAAAATGAAGAGGCTTGTTGGGAAGAGGAACAAAATTTCCGCAAGGTATTCTACAATATGCATAGAAAGTGGACAAACTGTTTTCATAGTACGAGAAAGCCCTCATGCACGAGAAGAAAGCTACAGATGATCGTGGATTGGAACATCATGGAGATGGTGGAGAATATCCCCGTCCCTCTTTGTCATCAAGTGATAGTTCTCATCACTATGATCGTGATTCCATACATACCTCTAAAAAACCGTTCCTTAAACTAGATGTAAATTTTGACCCATCAATGTATGCTGGAGAATGTAATGCAAAAAAGCTCAACAATTGGGTTAGGCAGATAGAGGTTTACTGTTGTATTCAACAGATCGAAGATGATGAGGCAAAGATCCAGTTAGCATCGCTTCGACTGAGTGGCATCGCTCTCGTTTGGTGGGAGAGCAGAATGCAAGGCAGCAAAAATCCTGGTAACCTTCTCTTCTCATGGTCAAATTTTGTTTTTGCAATGAAGAATCGGTTTTTCCCTCTCGGAAATAAACAAAAAACATTAATGGAATGGCAACACCTAAGGAAAACTAAGGGTCAAGATGTGCAAAACTTCACCGGAGAATTTAGGAAGCAAGCATTGAATTTAAGCATTCCATTAGATTCACTAGAGATTGTAACCAAGTATATTGATTCTTTACATAGTTACATAAGGAATTCGTTATTATTATTTGAGACTGCTACTATCGATGTGGTCAGTGTGAATTCCATGCATCTTGAGAGCAAGTGGACGCATGAACAAAATGACCACCCAAAAATATCCGCGACAACCAAGAGAAGAGGGGAAAATCCCTCTTGTACACTTTCTGAGAAAGAAGGACATGACAAAGAGAACTGCTGGAAACTGCACCTTGAGCTAAGACCTAAGAGGAATGACAGAAAGGAGAGGCAGAGGACAGTTGCCACCATTCAACAAGATCATGAGTCTGAATCAGAGGAAAATGAGAAGGTTGCAGCTTCGGTATTTACACGAGGTAGACCAACTAACTTGGGGTGAGATTCCATTGACGAAAGGAAGATTGCAGCTTTTGGGATCGCAACATATGGACCTGTCGATTTGGGTTCTGATTCAGGCAATCAACCAAAGGTCTCAATAGGTATTATACCAAAGATGAAAGGGACACCCAATGTGGCATGGCTCCATGAACTTGAGGAGATTAACCAAACCGTTAAAATAGAAAATACCGAGCTAAGGAGACTCCTAGAGGAAGCCGAAAGGGAAAAAATAAGGTTGCTACACCAGTTGGAAGCCAGGGACGAAGCCTTGGAAAAGCTGCAGCATAACCACCTTGAGGTAAAAAGTGACTCTTCGATTTCATGTACCTTTCCTGATGATGATTTCGTTGTTTTTGAAAAACATACTACAGGTATTGGATCCAAAATGTTGAAGAAAATGGGGTATCAGGGAAAGGGCCTTGGTATTAATGGCTAGGGCATCGTAAACCCCATCAAAGTGGAGGAATTGCCTCATCATGCAGGACCCAGGTATGTCAG
>APFE030360045.1:25436-50524 GCA_000404065.3 Pinus taeda | reverse complement strand
AGGGGTTGCTGATAATCCATATCTTGTCGAGAGGGAGTGTTGAGATTGCAACAAGATGATTGAGCTTAGTGAAAAGATTCGCCTTCACTAAGTGGGCCCGCAGGCTATTTTTGGCGCAAGTCTATTTTTAGACTATGTCTATTTTTAGACATATGGATCATGTCTATGGATTGCAGGTTGTTGTTTATGGATGATTGATTAAGTTGGAAAAAATAGATGGACTTCTATTTTTAGACCACAGCGGAGTGACACCACAGCGGAGTGACTGCTCAGTCTAAATATAGAACAGTCAAATATTATTAGCTCATAATAATATTTAGACTATAAACGTTGTCTTATTCTCTTGGAGCACTTCAGGATGAGCTACGGATGTGGTACATGCAGATCCCAGAAGGAAATACGTGGTTACCTATGGGATGACTAATATTTGCATGCATGACTTCAGTTAGAACTCAAGTGAGGTTGAGTTTAGTGGACTGGAGGTGCAGTTGGTGGAGTTGTGTTCAGTTTAGCTTTGTTAAACTGGTTGTATTTAGTCTAACTGGCAAATAGACTAGAGATGAGTTGGGTGAATTAGTTATTAATTAATTCACACGTTATTAACTCATAATACAACTAATGAATACATCAGTTAACTCAGTTGCATGTCAGTGCATGTTCAGTTCAGCAGGGACAGGTGTTAGAGAATCAGATTGCTATCAGTTGTGACTATAGTTGTGCATCAGATCTTGCACAATCAAAGGATTGAGTATGCCAATGAGTTTGCTCACGTATTTTCCCACATTGTAGCTTGTGCTCACGTGATTTTTCCAAGTAAATACGTGGTTGCCTTGGAATTATCATCAGTTCTTGAGCAGGTATTGAGCGGCGGAGGCAGGCAAGCAGCGAAGGAGATTTGAGCCAGTGATTGATTCAAATCTGCGCTGTATTGTGTGTAACAGAGGTGGAGATACTTGTGAGAAGTATTATGCTGTGTAATGTTACATGACTCAATCATTAATATACAGATAGTTGGGGTTTTTAGCGAGATGCTTTCCCCGGGATACATACTGTGTTAATGTGTGAATGCTCTTGATGTTTTATTGTTATTGATGCTGCTATATTGATGATCAACGTAGAGGAGCTTATGTATTGTGTATGTTTTCCGCAATAGTACATGATCAGGATAATCTCTGTTGAATATGTGTTAAATTATTCAAAATTTCTACATGACTCCATAGTTTGAAATAATGTTTTGGATGTGGTCTCAAGACTGGAGGACAAGTTAGTTGTGGGCTCTCATTGGATTTACAAGGTAAATAAAGCTACAGATGGTAATGTGGAGAAGTAGAAGGCTATATTTGTGGCCCATGGCTTTCCACAAGTAGAGGGGATTGACTATGATGAGACCTTTGCTCCTACTGCAATGTAATCGTCAGTCAAATCTATTTTGGCACTACCAACATAGATGGGTTGGAAGATCCATCAGACGGAAATGAATATTGCCTTCCTAACTGGCATGATTGAGGAAGAGGTGTACATAGAGTAGCCCAAAGGTTTTGAAACCTTAGACTGTGAGTCACATGTGTGCCGACTCAAGAGAGCATTGCATGGGCTGAAGCAAGCACCCCGTGCTTGGTACACCATGATAGATATCTACTTCATTAGGTTTGGCTTCACAAAGAGTGAAGCGGATGTGAACCTGTATCACATAGTGGTGGAAGGTAAGTTGTTGATCATTGTACTTTATGTAGATGATCTCATATTGATAGGTGATGAGAAGCTCATCAAATATTTCAAGGAGGACCTTGCAATAGAGTTGGAGATGAAGGACATGGGGCTGATGCATTAATTTATTGGCATGGAGGTATGGTAGGGAGATGGGGAGTTGTTTGTATCTCAGTGAAAGTATGCCAACGAGATACTAAGGAGATTCCGCATGGAGAGCAGTAAACCCACAGAGACTCCTCTAGCTGGTAACTGGAGGAAGGAGGGTGCTACTTCAGAGGATGTGTTAGGTCCCTATAATACTATTGATTCCCCCATTACTATTGTCATTGTATCCCTTATAGTTATTGTTGTGCCCCTAGTGTCCCCATATTGTTATTATTGTGCCCCATAGAAGCCCACTATTGTTATTTTTGTGCCCTTATATTATTATTGTTAGGTCGGCTTTGGTTATATTGTGACCCCTTAGACTCCTTTATATAGAAAGGAGGTTTTCTCATTTGTGTCATCGAGGAATTGTTCATTTTTGTAATGTAAAGGAGGTTGCCCCCTCGAAGAGGTTGAATTCTAAGGCATTGATATTTCTTTTCTATTTTTTTGTGAGCTGGTTTCTTAACATTTGGTATCAGAGCTTTGGATTCTAAGGTTTTGCTGCTCCAAACAGGCCATCATGGAATTTTTGTCATAAATTTTTTGATACGAAGTTTCAGAAGCCAAAAAAAAAAAAAACCATTTGAGAAGAAATTGGTCTGAACCTTGGGTCTAGATTTCAGAGCTTGTCTCGCTATATTTTCGAAGTTATGATCTAATGAAGTGAGAATTTTTGAAAGCTCCAAAATTTTATCTCAAATAGATCATCATGGAAGTTTCGATATATTTTTCTTTCTATGAAGGATCAGACTCTAAAATTAAAACCCACTTGAGCCGAAATCTTGATGAAGCTAGGGTCCGAATTTCAGATCTTGTTTCACTATATCTTTGGCAATATAATCTGAGGAAGTTAGGGTTTTTGCAGACTACCGTATTACATTCTAAATAGGTGACCTCGGGAAAATCATCGTAAATTTCTCTCTAAGCATTAGATTGAAATTTCGTAAGATTTTTTTTAGGTCCGAGGGTCGAAACAGTGACACGTTGCACTTCGTACAAGTTTTCTCTAATGAAAAAGTAGATAAATAGGTCATCTTGGGAGGTGGGGCATAACTCGTTCTTGGAGAATCCAATTTTGATCAGACTGGTGGCATTGGAAAGAGGGAACATAGAGATACTGCAGGTCGTAATTTCAGAAGTGTGGGCACTCATTCAAAAGATACAACAAGATCCCAGTACATTTGATACATTTAGCTAGAAAAATGATTCGTTATGGTACAAGTATCAATTATACCTATGTAAGAATTCCCAAATCAAACAAAATATTCTTAGGGAATTGCACACCTCTCCCTTAGGAGGGCACTCAGGATTTCTAAAAACTTACCACAAGGTTAAGAAGGAATTTTATTTGGATGGCCTTAAGTCGGATATTAAAAAGTTTGTGGCGGAATGATTGGTTTTCCAACAAAATAAAGTTGAAACAATTAAGACCCTAGGTCTATTACAACCTTTATCCATTCCAAGCCAACATTGGGAGGAAGTTTCAATGGATTTTATCACAAGTTTACCCAAGTCTGAAGGAAAGAGTGTTATCATGGTGGTAGTTGAGAGACTTACCAAGTATGCACACTTTTGTGCATTATCTCATACATTTAAAGAGAGTACAATTTCTACTACATTGATGGAAACAATTCAAAAGCTACATGGAAAACCAAAGATTATTGTAAGTGACAGAGATCCCATTTTCACTGGAAATTTTTGGACAGAATTATTTTCTTATATTCATACTCAGTTAGCTCATAGCTCACCTTATCATCCTCAATCTGATGGGCAAATTGAAATAGTAAAAAAATGTTTGGAAGGATATCTTCGTTGCTTTGTATCTGATAAACAGAAATAATGGGCCAAATGGTTGCCTTTGGCTGAATGGTGGTATAACACTTCCTTCCATGCAGCGACAAAAATGACCGCATTTATGGCACTTTATGGATATCATCTACCTTCCATCACATCATATTTAAGAGAAAATTCTAAGTTTCAAGCATTGGAATATCACATCAAGCATCAACAACAAGCTCTCCAACTCTTAAAGGATAACCTCACCTTGGTGTAGAATAGAATGAAACAGTAGGCATATCAACATTGTAGCGAAAGAAGTTTTGATGTAGGTGATTGGGTATTCCTATGACTACAACCATATAAAAAAATGTCCCTCAAGCAAGCTAAGAAGGATAATAAATTGTCACCAAAGTATTATGGTCCGTACAAGGTGTTGCAAAAGATAGGTACTATGGCATACAAATTGGAGCTGCCTGCAACTTCCCGAGTGCACCTAGTTTTCCATGTGTCATGTTTAAACAAGGTTATAGGTGACAAGCTCCCAATGAAAATAATATTGCCAAAACTTGAAGAGGAAGGAAAAATCATATTGGAACCTGAAGTAGTCAAAGAAACAAGAACTCGACAACTACAAAATCGATCAATTTCAAAGTATCTCATCAAGTGGAAGAACTTACCCATTGAAAATTCCATATGGGAGGATGAGAGTTTTATATAGAAGCATCCATAACTACCCAAGCGTTGAGGAAAATACTTTTTTGAAGGAGAGGGACATAATAGGTCCCTATAATACTAGTGATTCCCCCATTACTATTGTCATTGTATCCCTTATTGTTATTGTTGTGCCCCTAGTGTCCCCGTATTTTTATTATTGTGCCCCATAGAAGCCCACTATTGTTATTTTTGTACCCTTATATTATTATTCTTAGGTTGGCTTTGGTTTTATTGTGACCTCTTAGACTTCTATATATAGAAAGGGGGTTTTGTCAAATGTATCATCCAAGAATTGTCCATTTGTGTAATGTAAAGGAGGTTGCCCTCTTAAAGAAGTTTAATTCTATTGCGTTGATATTTCTTTTCTATATTTTTATGAGCTTGTTTCATAACAGGAAGTAGTGGAAGCTAATGTTTTATAGGAATATTTTGGGTTCTCTCATGTACTTGGTGAACACACGACCTGATATGTGCTATGCAGTTAATCATCTTAGCCAAGCGATGGTCAGGCCTACCAAGCTATATTGGAAGGTGGAAAATCATGTATTGAGATACCTCATAGGTAGTACTCAGTTTGGGTTATAGTACAAACAGACATAGGGAGTGAACCTTAAAGGCTTCACAGATGCAGATTGGGCAAGGAGTCCATTCGATAGGAAGATCACACCAGGAGGGATATTTAGTATTGGGTCAGAGACAGTTTCTTGGTATAGCAGGAAACAAAGATCGGTTTCACTCAATTTGACAGAGGTAAAGTACATGACTACAAGTCAGGAAACATGTGCAGAGTAGGAGTATCCTCTCTATGGACAGAGATGATCTCTCCAGCCCAAGTGTGGGTCCAGCCACAAAAATGATAGTCTAATGTAAATTTGTTGAATTGAGGCTTCTGTGATCCATATCAAGTTTATGAGAAAACGTTTTTCTTAGATTAGGATTGAATAAGAGGGCCTACCTCTTATAGTGCTAATCCACTTTATGTTAATATTTCTTCCTTGCTCCTGCTTCCTTTCATTCCTTTCATTCAATTAACTGAAACAAATATGCAAGAAACAACAGCAAACGTGATAGCATAAAATTGAATTCAATCTACTTAAAATGTCGAGGAGTTTTAAGCTATCAAATGTAATGTTAGACACGATGTAGGAAATAAACCATTAGTTTTATTAACAAACTTCAAAGAGAAATACAACCGAAGCCTTGACATTGCAAGTTCTGTTTGACATGTCCAGGTTCCGACACCACTATAAGAATCTCATGATTCACCCTCAAAACAATGGAAGTTCAAGGCCTCTTTCCCTTTTCTCCAAACCAAACACTATAATCTTATTCTCCCTTCACACACAAACTAGAAGGCTAAGGTTATCAAGATGGCTATCAAGATTTGCAAATAATTCCTGCCCTTTCACTAGCTAGAGGTTGTAAAATGAGGAGTTTATATAGCTTTGATAGAGGGGAAATGGATCCTCTTATGGTGGGAGAGGCCTTATCCATTTTGGTTTGTTCCATCTTAATAAGGGAAAGGAGCCCAAACAGTCTCTCTTAGCTCTATCCAACCCAACCATTTACCAGACTTCCGTTGATGAAGCTTCTAGACCTGGATGCTTCAACTCCATTTTTAAAAACTTGCCAAAAGAGGGTCGGCATGGGTGATGAATTTCTCACTTGCGTCATTCAGCACTAGTCCTAGTTTTAAACTCTAAAAATCATTGCAGGGAGGGAACTGAGCACTAGTGCCAATCTTGAAAACTATGCTTGAAGGAATATTCTTGGGAAATTATGTAAGAGGGAAATGTTCTGCAAATGAAGAGGGATGTAGGGACACATTCTTCATGGTAGGGAAACATATGAGGGTCACTGTAGAGGTATTTTAGGATTGACGAATGGGGAGCACAAGGACAGTGAAAAAATGTTGTGTAACAGATGGCCCCTAAAGCATGAAGGTCGAACAAGAGTGAGGGGTGAAATTCTTTACGAGTAGATGCATGGATCCGAATACTGTTGTTGGAAAACCTACAAGCAAGCATAGATACATATACATTATTGAAATCTCTTATACATGAATCGTGGTATGGACGCAACCATCTAGAAGAAGATCATGTAAATGGATCCAAGGTATGGGTGCAACCATCTAGTAAGAAGGATCATAACGAACCTAAGGTATGGTCATAGCCATCCAATAATGAGAAGGATCACATATAACAAACTCATGCTATGGTCACAACCATCCATCTGAAAGAGACATGTATGTAAGCATGGTCATGTCACATCACCCTGCAACTTGGACTTGTGTAATCTAAGCCTAGGGTCTTGTGCTCCAACACGACCCCATCAAAGTACAATTTCTAGCATGTGAATAGATGTGCTGAAGTAAAACATGCTAGAAAATCCCTTCATTACTAGTCAATGGTGTGAACTGTTAACAAGCGCGAGAGAAACCACCAATAATGACAATGTCTCTCAAGGTACCAGCAACAAAATTCATGGAGTGTCAATAAGGAAATGAAGTCGAACACCCGTGGAATCACTCAATCAAAAGCCAATGATGAAAACTTTTCGTCGAGCATGAGGAACTTGCCATCAGGGCATGTAAACTCTAAGGTACTGAAACAGAATCTCTAAGTCAACTTCCTAGATGATGAGTTGAAGTCGACAGGAAGTGACCTTGTCAAAGGAGGGTCATGATTTATCCCACATCATCGACATGAGACAAGGGATGCAATGATTATGAGATGATACAAAGATTTAGGAATGAGTGTAAATTGTAGAAAGATTAACTCTTGAACATATCAGCGACACAACTCCGGAGTTTGGCAGCTTTTGGATCCATAGGATCAGAGGTCATGATGACGTGACAGAGATTAGATGGAAAGGAAAAAAATGGTGGCCAAAACCTAGGAAGGTCAATGGTGAAGTGGGGATATCCTAACCTAACATGAAGCAGAAGAGTGTCATGGTCAAGAGTGACAAGCTTCCGACACAAATGGGAAAATTTCCTATTTTCCCCCACCATTTCTAGCAGGTACCCCAATTATTTTTTATCACAAGCTTGAAGGGGATAACATATGCTTGTCATGTAAGTCCATCCTTCAGATAGATACGACCTAGTAAGATTAACAAGCCTAGGAAGGAGAAGCTCGTGTTTGTCATGGTGACAAACCCGATGTCATTTAAAGTTTAATGAGTTCGACAAAGGAAAAAATCAGTATCTTTTTCACATTTAGAGAGTTTGAAAAAGACACGAAAAATAAAACTCCAAAAGGTCCATTTTTGTAAAGTTGTCTCTCGAGCCCGAAAAGGTAGAAAACAATACTCGAAATAACCTCTTGACCATGTCAGCTAAGGAGTACCTTTTTCGTAAATAGTTTATCCCAACCCAAAAAAGGGGTAAACGTAGACTGGGTAAATGACGTTTCATAACCATTTTACAAGGTCAAAAAAACAAGAGCTCGACAACCTTTTTGTGTTTCAAGAGTTGGAAAGGAGCTTAAAGAAGACTCAACGTTTTTATTTTCTTTAATGAGTCAAAAAGGGAAAAATACTTGGCAATATTTTCATTTGAATTTTTTACGAGTTGGAAAAACAACTTAAAGATGACTCCAGTTTTGCATCATCACCAGCAATCCATCCCCTGTTGCTACACAAGAAGAAAATGTATTATCCGTTTCTAAGGTAAAATGGCGAAAAAATGCTTTTAAAAACCCTAAAACATGGCTAAAAGTTTATAAAAAGGGAAAAAGTTAAAACATTTTTACCATTTACCTCTTTTACCTCATTTGGAGAAATGTTTACCCATTTGTGCACTAAATCTGCAGGAGCAGATTGTAGCAAATCCAGGAGGCCGATCGACAAACTATCTGTTGTAGGTAAGAGCTAAGGCCCTAAGCTTTGTTTTCATACTTGTTGTTTTATGCATTTAGCCGGTTTTCAGGGTTTTTTTGAAGAGTTTTTTGAAAAAAAAAAATTCGCCCTCAATTGGCGTGAGATCCAGGCACGGGATCACACCAATCAAGGGTTTATAACTTAGGCACTCACGTCGTCGGTCAAACTATTTTTAAAACAGTCGTGCTGATGTAGAAAGTAGATTTTTTTTAAATTCCAACCAATTTAAATGCTTTTACTCCAAAATTCCTCTTGTAAAAACTGATGTTTAAGTAAATGCATGTTATTGGAGGAAAATCACAATAGGAAAGATGGTGATTGAATGGAAAGAATGCAAGAAAGAAGGAATTGTTTCATTGGAATTCGAAGATCAAAATTGTCTGGATACATTGAGGAACTACAGGCTCCTCAAGTTCTTTCTTAAACCGGGCCTTCGAGCTCAACCTAAGCTACTACAATACCTGATCAGTGTATGGGATATTGGAAAAGAGGTATTTGTGATCCATGATCAAGAGTTGGAGCTAGATACTTCACACATCTACTTCATTATTGGATTGTCCTGCAGAGGGGAACTAGTCCAATTATATGGAGACAGGCCTATTGGGGCGAGTGTGAACACGCTCCTTGTATAACATTGTCTGGAAGCTTTGAAATCTAAAAGCGATAAGGTTGACATCATGACCATAGGTGACCTTGTACTGAAGGTGTTTCTCTTGACCATTAACAGAGTTACTGGGGTTTAGGCATTGCACAAGTCCAACAAGTCTAAGTTCCAGTATGTCATAGACTACATGGTGCCCATTTTCTTCAACTGGGCAGAATCCATGAAAGTGAACATGAAGCACCAATTATCCAAATGCAAGGTAGGAAACCTAAGGAAATCTGGATATGGTTCTGTTTTGGTGACTTTCTTCCTAGAACAGATCCCACTGTTGCAATATCAGCTGGTGGGGGTAAATCCCCCAATGCCATGAGATCCATGGATGGTCCAATGGAGTGAACTGATGCCCAGAACTAGAGTGGGTCATCATATGTCATACAAGCCTACTTTCTTTTCATGGCTGACACGTCAGATTATTGTTGTGGAGGATTGGCCATATAGCAGGACTAACTTTCGTGGTGATCCTGACATGCCGCTCCAAGAGGGGGAGGATTTTGATGATGGAGGTGAGGAAAACAATTTTTTGGTTTTGATTTTTTATCGTTTTTGAGATATATGCATTTGTGACACTTTGATTTTGTAATTGTAGATGTGTCACCAGAGAGACCAGTTGGGATGTCCCCGATCGTTAGATGCATGGCTCGACAATTTAAGATTGCTCCTTATCAAGAAGGAGTTGACAACGAGGAGGAGATTACGCAGAATCTCAATAACTTGACTTGAGGCATCCCAAAGTATGCCCAGATGGAGGACATTCTACATCGTTATGAGTGGCACACAGTGGGAGTGATAGATCAGATCCGCCGATTACTAGCTCACGTAGTACGAGTAGTAATGTGCTATCATGAGCACAATGTCGAGTAGTCCATAGTTTTACCATTTATAGTTTTGAGGCCTATGAGCCACAGATGTACTTGGATCACATATATTACTTTTTTGGTTTTGATGTATGACACTAAAAAATTATTGACATCTATATATATATATATATATATTTATTATATATATATTATATATATAATATATATATATATATAATATATATTATATATATATATATATATATATATAATATATATATATATATTTTATAATATATTATATATACTATATATATATTTTATATCATATGCATGCTACATTCCTGTTTTACTATGATATAATGTTTTGTTTTTCACATATTGCATAAATGTCTGTTTGGCACATAATTAGTCAATGCATCTGTTAATGTATTCATATGCCTAGGAATGTGATGATATGTAATATAATCAAAATTTCTTTCCAATAGATGAATACACAAATACATTCTCAATATCTGAGGGTTTCTGACAAAATATTGCCTATTGAGATGAAGAACAGCAAGCTGCGAATCAAGGTTAACAACCATTTCTCGAATGTCAAGAGCAATGGCTTCTCACAAGAGTTCAATAAATTCACTATATTCAACAATGTTATTAGTTGTTTGACCCAAACAAATACCTTGAAGATCAATCAACTTACCATGAGGGTCATAAATAGCCCATGCCGCGGATGATAGATTTTGGATACTACAGAAAGCACCATTAGCGAATCCGACTTAAGGAGTCACAAACATCTGCAAAGAAGGTGAATACATAATAAGAAAGAAATCTGCTTAATAAGAAAGAAATCTTCTTGGAAAACACACCACACCAAACTGCAAAAAAATGAATAACACACTTATGTACAAAAGAACCATGTGAGATGAATCAGGCATAGTAATTTTTGAGGTACAATCCATTGTAGGGCTTGTCCAAGGGGTTTCCCTCATAATCAATCAGCTTATAGGCCCCCTTTTTGTGACACATGCTTGACAATATAGGGTCCATACCACATGGCTTTGAATTTTCCTTCCCCCAATTTATCATTAGCTTGGTCATATAGCAAGACCAAATCACCCTCAGAAAAAGCACGAGGAGAGACCGACTAATCAAAATGGGATTTAACTCACTTTTTCTGTGCTTCAATGACTAAAGCAATGAGTCGGCGGGTTTCATCTAGTCGTTCCAAATATAAGAGACGCTCTTCTTGAGGTGAGGTATCAGGGAGCATTTCCACAACCAATTTGAGTTAGGGAATTTCACATTCAATCAGTAAGGTAGCTTCTAGACCGTAGACTAGCTGGAAAGGGGTGAATCTAGTTGTGTATTTAGTCAAGGTTAGGTAGGTCCACAGAGCTGAAAAAGGCATGAGGTGCCAATTTGATTTGTGCATCCCAATGGTGCACTGAAGCATAGTGACTAACACTTTGTTTATAGCTTCAACTTGGCCATTGGCCTGAGGGTAGTATGGAATTGAGCCATCGTGACACAGGACCAATGTAGAAGTCAGCTCAGCCATCATGTAATCGTGAAAATGGGAGCCATGGTTAGTGACAATGGCTTGAGGCACTCCAAATCTGGAAATCACATGATTGAATAAAAATTTCTCCATCGTTTTACTGTCAGCTGATATGTAGGCATCACTTCAGCCCATTTGGTGAAGTAATCCATGGAAATGATAATATAACCATTGCCCCTGACCAAACGAGGGTTACATGTCATAAAATCAATGCCCCATTTGGCAAAGGGACCAACGATAATAACAGGGGTGAAGGTGAGCGGGCGGGGTGCGCATTTTTTGAGTAGGTGCACCAGAATGGCAGTCATTCAAGACTCTTTCGGCCTCATCAAGAGTTAAACATCGACGAAGAATTGAATCAACACCAACGCGATATAAATTATCCAGAATGATGCGGTAAGGTTGGGATTGATGTCGAATGCTTCGGTAATCATCTTTGGACAACACAGACCAGAAGGTAGAAGTTTGGAGATACACGATGATATCACTGTACCAAGGATCAAGAGTGATAATTAGAAAAAGTGTCTCATTAGGGCGCTGCTCATCAACACCAGTAGGAAGAGAAGCATAGGGAAGAGAGAAAATTGACTCAGCAAATACAAGTGATTTGTTTGATTTGGTAGTAGTGAACACCAAATCAAATTCCTGGAGGATGACACTCCACTTGGAATACTTTCCCCCAAGTAAGTGATGATTTAGGATGTAATTCGTGGGGTTACACTCGGAAATCATGGTTGCATCGTGGAGGAGAATATAATGCCGACAGAATTGAACAGCTTGAACAACAACCAAAGCCCACTTATCGACATGAGCATAATGAGTCTTAGTATCGGGGAGGTTGCACCTGAGGTAATAAATGACATGTTCATGACCTTCGTCATTATCTTGCACCAATACCATGGCAATAGTGCTAGAAGTTGCAGCTAGATAAAGGAAATAATCGTGATGATAGTTTGGAGATGCAACAAAGGAGCATTAATGAGAACAACTTTCTAGTCATCAAAAGACTTTTGGGTAGCCTCATCCCAAATGAATGGATTTTCTTGATTAAGCAATCGGGTGAACCCTAAAGCTAGATAAAAATAGTTAGGAACAAAGCAACGAAGGAAATTCACTTTCCCTTGTAGACTCTATAATTGATGCAATGAAGAGGAAGGGGATAGATTAATAATAGCAGCCTCAACTTTGAGAGGATCAAGACAAACTCCATCTTTTGAAACAATAAAACTGAGGAGTCATCTGGATTCAACGCAGAAGACACACTTATGCGGATTCAATTGAACGTTATAGTGTCTGCAACAAAGAAATATTTGTCAAAGATGATCGGGATGGTCATGGCACTTACGTGAATGAGTAGAAAGATCATCCAAATAAGGTTGAACGATGTTTTTAATGTCATGGAAAGCATAGGACATTTCTCGTAGAAAAGTAGCCCCAAAATTCTTAAGGACAAAAGGGAGCTTTTTGTATGCAAAAGTACCCCACATACAGATAAAATATGTCTTATCTTGATCAGTCGTTGCAATGTTTATCTGGTTATAACACGAAAAACCATCTGTAACGGAAAATATCTCACTCCCAACACATTCATCGATGATCTGGTCTATAAAAGGAGTGGGATAATTATCCTTTGGACATGGGTGATTAAGGTCACAATAATCAACATAGACTTGAATGGTGCCTTATTTCTTAGTCACCGATACGATATTGGACACCCAATATGTTAGAGGGATAGGATAAATAAATCCATCTTTAAGAATTTTTTCAACTTCCCCTTTAATGGTGGTCGCTTTTCTAGGGTGCACTAGACGAAGTCGTCAATGAATGCACTTTGTGTTAGGATAAGTTGGAATTTTGTGCATGACTATACTTGGGTCAATGTTTGGAATTATTCATACAACCATGAAAAAACATCTCAAAACTCTTGAAAAAGACGATTATAGATCTTGATCTCATCAGGAGAACAAGTCACCCCAATATGAATGTTTTCAACAATACCTAGTTTAACAAAAATTTCAATAGGCATTGTTTGGGTAATATTGCCCATGTTCCCTTCTGACCAAACTTCATGGGTCATGATAGGCATTTGAAGTGGTTGGGTTGGGAAAGGAGAAGAGAGCTCCTCAAGACAAGTAGACGTGACCGTTGGGCCAGGTAAGAACGAGGAACGATGATGAATATCATTCCATGGTGCTTCCTCCATAGACATAATTTCCATGATAATTTCATCAGAAGGAAAAGTCTTGGTTAAGGGATCAGGAGAATCCAAAGAACCAAGCCATGAGGATTGAGAATAGGCATCAAGAGACGTACTCAAATCAGTATGATTAGTGGGTATTGATGCCGAATCCATAACAATCTCCACATAATTGATCTTGGCAGGGCTTGATGGCATGACATCACCCCATATATCAACAAGATCAGGAGAGGGAATGACCCAAGGATTAGACTTAACAAAGATCATGTAGACTGAGGAAACATGCGGAGGTGGGAGAGGAAAAATACACATCAAGGTGGGATCTTTGAAAATTCCAGCCCCCACACTCTCATAAGGAGCACCAGTACGCTTCACGTAAGGAACATTGCCATCTGAGGAAGAAGAGGCAAAGGAGGACAACTGGTCGACCGTGACGATTTTCCCTTGATGAGGAAAATGGAGCACGTGGACCAAAGAGGAGGCTACAACATGCATGGAATGGGTCCAAATCTATCCATGTAGAAGATTATATTTAAGATTTGCATCAACAATTTCTACTTCAACATTGACTGTCTTGCCTTCCAAGGTAATGGAAATATTAGGAAGGACACTAAAAGGTCAAGACTCATGTCCATCAAAGTCTTCCAATGTGTTAGGTGATTGATGAATGGTAGGATAACCAATTTCCTTCCAAGAAGAGACAGACATGATGCAGGTGGAGGCACCTTCATCAATGATGGTCTTGTGAATTTTCTTCTCATTAATGATCACCTGAACAAGAAAGGAAATGTGATGAGGTAAGCGTAGAACATGGTTTTCAAGATTAAAACAAATGAGATTGGAATCAGATGGATCAATACCTCTAATAGCTAACAACAATTCTTTCTGCCAAGAAGGACTTTGAAGGACCTCAAGAGCAGAAATAGCTAATGGTGCTTGAGCTAAATCCTCAACAATGTTATAACCCTGAGCAGCTCGAGCATTTGGATTATACGAGGACTTTCACAGCACACCTCGAGAGGGTGTTTGAATATAAAAATTAGGATTAGGTCACTCTATATGGAGATGACCAAAGGTAGACGAGATAGAGGAGGAAGGGGTACCTTAGTTCTCTTTCCCTTTGGTTGGAGTAGGTGTTTGATAATATTTTGATTGGTAGCCACATTAAGGTGTGTTCATCATGAACACTTTGGAACCTGTGGAAGTGGAAGACTAAGGTTGGTCTATTTGGGCTGCTGGGATGGAAAGGGATCTTTCAAGATAGTCGGGGTCCCTTTGAGCAAGCGACTAACTTCAGATGGTCAGGGACAATATTTAGTGTAGTGATCCTCCTCACAGATGAGACATGGATACTTAGGCTTTCTTTGAGAAGCATCACCAGTAGATGACTTAGGAGGGCCTTGTTTCGAGGCATCAACTTTGGCCTTGCATTTGCCCTTCTTTTTACCCTTAGAGGATTTGTCCACTGTGGTAGACTGAACAATGTGAACCTTAGAGGTTTTACCAGGACCAGTTGAATTTCGAGAGGGATCATTGGAACTAGTGTTCGAGACCACTTTCTTCTTGGAAGAAGATTTTGCGGGGGTCTGAGACACAGAACCAATCACTCCATCAACAAGTGGGGTAGCCAGAGAATTCAATGTTGTCAGGTTAGGTGATGGTCTCAGAGCATGGGGTAACATCTCATAGAATGTGCTAGATTGCAAGTATACTAGGTCCAAATACTGGGCATGACCGATGGATTACTCCTCTGTAACACACCCACCCATAGCTATGTCCCTAGAAATTGGGCCGACGAATGATTTGGTGAGCCATTCTATTAGTAATTGATCAGTAATTTCAAACATGATCAGGCGATGACGACATATCCATTCATGGATGTGATCGGAGATATGGGTCGCAGCATCTTTCTTAGGTGACGTAAGTAGATAGGTGCTAGTTTCATAGTGAACCGACAACTGGAAATGAGTGAGGAAATCCATAGTGAGATTGTTGAAGTCGCTATAGGTACCTCGAGGCAATTCAATGTACCATTTTGAGGCGGCCCCTGTGAGAGTTCTTTGAAAAAGCCGTAAATGGATAGAATCATCAACCTACGAATTGGAGGAGCACCAAAGGCAATATGTCATCACGTGGGCTTGTGGATCCTCCTTCACTTTTCCCTCAAATTTTGGGTAGTTTCCCAGAACTTTCATTGGAACTAGAGGCCAACAAGGCGAATAAAGAATAGGATCATTGGTAAGCCTTAACACATCAGGGAGTTCCAACATGGCCAAGAATGAAAATTGTGTATTAAAAGGAATTTGGGACCTCTAAGTAGGTGCAGATTGCGGAACCCATCCTTGCTGGTAAGGATTTTGCCCCCATAGTGGAGGATTTTGTCCATATGGAATCTGCTTTTTCCCCCATTGTAGGTTACCTTGCCTGTAGGGAGGATTCTATCCTGGGTAGCCTTGATACTATCCTGCCATAGGCTGCTGATAAGCAACATATAGGTTAAAAGGTTGTTGAGCTTATTGACCTTGGACATAAGGATTTTGAAACTGCTGACCCCAGACATACAGATTTTTCACCTGCTACCCCTAGACATAAGGATTTTGAACTTGTTGCTCTTAGACATAAGGATTTTGAGCTTGCTGCTATAGGATTTGACCCTGACCTTGCAAAGGCTGACCTTGCTGATATGAATACAAGCATTGATGTTGCTTAGGTTAACGTTGTTGTTGCAAAGGATGGATTTTTTGTTATAAAGGTTGTCCATATAGTTGCAGAGGTTGACCTTGCCAAGACATAGGTTGGGAGGATCTATGAACAAATTGTGTGTGTGGCTGCAAATTTTGTTGTGACTGTTCCAAGGGTTGCGCCTATGGTTTGTTGAAGTTTTCCTTGCTGCTGCACTACCTACCCTTGCTGCTGCAAGGATTGCCCTTGTTGCTGCAAGGATTGCCCTTGCTACTACAAGGATTTCCCTTGCTACTGCAAGGATTGCCCTTGCTGCTACAAGGATTTCCTTTGCTGCTGTGAAGGTTGCCCCTATTGCTACAAGGGTACTTGGATAGTTCCTGGGGTGACACCTTGAGGGTACTGAAAGTTCCCAAATTGGATTTGGCCATATCCACCAGGCACAATGGATGGACCAGGCTAAACATAGGGCCTAGCTAGAGGGATGTAAGGTGGATTTACCATCGTTTTTGAACCATATGGAACATAAGGAGGTTGGAACGAAACCTGAGCCACATATGGCTACTGGTACTGGATGTTACTTAACCCAGATGGACCATTAGGGTTTGTAATAACATTGTAAGAGGGTTGATTCATTCCAACCATGTGAGTTTGTGAGCCACTCACATTGGTTTCACCAGACATCATGGATATATTTAGATCTTTCCCCCCAGGCAGTGGTAGAGTCTGTCCACTCACTAAAGTGGTAGAAGAACATACCAAGACTTGTCTTGAGAATGTCAATTGAACCAGAAGAGTCAGTTGAAATGATGAAATAGGTGGAGTTGGAATGGTGGGTTGCATCGAAACTAAAGCGACTGTAGTTTGCACAATCGATCGAGAGGTCGGGTTTTCAACGAACAAACCTGAGGTAGGCATTGCGTCGAAAGACTAGATAGGGTTGTGATATAATGACGATGCACTGAGAGTGCCATAAACCAACTAAGTTAGAGAGGTATAACCATGAGGAAATAAAGGCTCGTTATACTTAAGGTAGATGCTAGTTAGAATGCTTCCCGTATAAGAGAAACCTTTTGGAGGGAACGAATATCCTTGCTTATCAAATACGTGAGGAGTGTGTGTAGTAGAAACCTCCAAGTGACCCAGAGAGGAGACTGGAATCTCGCCTTCTGATTTCATGGGTGGAAACAAACGACGATGAGCAACCAAAGATGTTCGAGTAGATAATTCGAACAGAACACCAGGTAGATTGTACAAATTGTACGGACATTGAAGTGATATCACAACAGGATCGAAAAATGATTCGAAGGGTAAACAACCAGTCCTTGCTAACCTTCAGGAGTCAACAGACTCTCGAGAGTCTGGATAGGATTATCCAGAGATTTCGGGCCAGATTTGTAAGGTGAGCAATTATCTGATGGAAGAGGATGAGATGACAAAGATTTAATACTCAAAACAATTCCAAGTTCAACACCTTGATCCTCGAGTGACTGCGAGATTTTAGGGAGAGGCTCCTCATATGATCTTTCAGATGGAGGAGTAGAAGAGGAACTAGGTGAACCTAATGGTTCTACCATGATGACTTTGTCTCAAACAACAAGAGAATAGAGATTAATTTAAGGGCTTCTTTAAAATATATTGAAAGTATAATCATGATGTGGTCCAAAATAAGACTATCAGGAATGTGATGTGATCATGGGAAAAAATTAAGACACTAAAATAGACTGATGCCTTTTCATGTTTTAAGAGTTGAGAAAAAGGAAAAGATGACTCTAGTCACTTTTGGTTTGAACAAGCTCGAAAGGAAAAGTGCTCGATGATATTTAAAATTTAAAATGTCAAAAAGAAAAAAATGACTGCTCAGGATAATCTAGGCAAAAGGATTATCAAGTAATTATGAACTGCAGAATACCTCCCGATAAACCAAGAAGTACGGGCAGGAAATCTCCCTAAATGTTGTGTTCGGTGTATCACGTTTACAAGGTGACAGACTTGACTTCCTATGGATAAATAATTTCAAACATAGTGGGGTCTCCCTATATATACACAACGGTACAAGGAGCACAAGTCCGTACTAGCGTTGTCTAGTGCCGAAATGAACAACAACTTCTAAGTTTAAAGACATCGTAACATGTCTCTAGCCTAGGCCTCTAAATGTGAGTGTTAAGTTTCAAATGTGCCTTAGGTTAATTGAATACATTTTAAAGGTTTATATTGAAATTAATCTCAGTTTTTAGGCCCTATCGATGTCACTCGAAAAAGTCCTATACGCAGCTATATGAGACAAAACCCTTTCAATTCGATGAATATTTACACTAATTGAAAGTAGAGAAAACAATCAATGCAACAAACAAGCAACTGAGAGTAAGATGACTCTTCACTACTTTGCTTTTCAAAACAAAATAATGAAAATTATTTCCACTTCCTATCCTTCCTATCAAATGCACTTCAGCTAGTCCTTTCAACAGTAAAATAAGATCCTTTCATTTTAAATGCTCATGATGATGCGGTTCTAGCTTTCAATGATGCTACTTAATGCAACATATCAATTTAACAAACTAGAATGATGTATTTTTTCAATGGAATGATAAAATGAATCTTTCACATAGACATTTCAATGAAAATTTTTCGAACAACCAACATCAATCATATACCAAGCAAGATAAGAAGAGCTCCTCTCAAACCAAGCATGCAAAGACTCAATCAAAATAGAATGAGCAATGTAATCTATGCTCGAAAAGAGAAGATCAATCAAGAGAAGAGAAAACGAAACTTTTTCACTTTTTCAATTGAAAACAAAGCAATACGAGGACTAAAACATGAAATGCATGGGGCAGCTAACCAACAACTTGACTTGATGAGCAAACAAATGGTTGAATGGACAATGACCTAGATGCCCTAGGGACACAAACCATCCAAAATCTCAAAAAATCAAGTAAGGCAAACTCAAACCAATCAAGCAAACAAATCAAGCTAACGAAGTTTTCTTGCCAAGGAGAATACATGTAAACAAGCCAAGAAACAGAACTTATGAGGAAAAGACACATTGGCAATGATTGAGGAGAAACCCTAATTTTTACCTACAGGCATCGACGTGAATGCCTAACTGAATTAAAGCGCCACAAGGGGCTATGATGCAATTGTTCAAGGGTAAATAGTGATGGTTGGCATGATTTCTAGAAAATAAACAACGTTGATCGAGGGATTCAAAGAAAAAATATCTTTTTTTTTTCAGAAATAAAAACTAGACTTGTCACTCTAAATTCAAGAATCTAGGCAACAAATAGTGTAAAGCATATAAAACCAAAAGGAAAGAGTGATATGATAAAAGTCAACACAAATCATGAAATTCAAACAATCCAAAGAGAGAGATGGATCCCTAGCAGAGTTGCTAATTTGTGGAGTAGGAGTATCCTTTCTGCGGGCAAAGATGATCCCTCTAGCCCAAGAGTGGGTCTAGCTGCAAACAAGACAATCTAATGTAAATTTCCTTAGATTAAAATTGAATAAGAGGGCCTGCCCCTTATAGCGCTAATCCATTTGATGTTGACCTTTCTTCCTTGCTCTAGCTTCCTTTCGTTCCTTTTCTTCAAATACATGAAACAAACATGCAAGAACAACAACAAATGTGATAGCATAAAATTGAATTCAATCTACTTAAAAAGTTGAGTTTTAAGCTATCAAATGTAATATTACACACGATATAGGAATAAACCATTAGTTGTATTAATATAAACTTCAAAGAGAAATACAACCGGAGCCTTGATGTTGCAGGTTCCCTTTGGCATGTTTGAGTTCCAACAACACTATAAGCATCTCATGGTTCACCCTCAAAACAATGGAAGTTCAATGCCTCTTTTCCTTTGCTCCAAACCAAACACTATAAGCTTATTCTTCCTTCACGCACAAAATAGAAGGCTGAGGTTCTCAAGATGGCTATCAAAATTTGCAGATAATTCTATCCCTTTCATTAGCTAGCTGAGGTTGTCAAATGAGGAGTTTATATAGCTTTGATAGAGGGGAAATGGATCCTCTTATGGTGGGAGAGGCCTTATCCCTTTTGGTTTGTTCCATCTTAATAGGGGAAAGGAGTCCAAAGAGTCTCTCTCGGCTCTATCCAGCCCAACCATTTACTAGACTTTCGTTCACGAAGCTTCTAGACCTGGAAGCTTTGACTCCATTTTTAAAAACTTGCCAAAAGAGGGTCAGTGCGGGTGATGAATGGCTCACTTGCACCATTCTGTGTTGGTCTTAGTTTTAAACTCTGAAAATCAGTGCAAGGAGGGAACTAAGCACTAGCATTAGTCTTGAAAATTGAGCTTGAAGGAATATTCTTAGGAATTGATGTAAGAGGGAAATGTTTTGTAGATGAAGAGGGATGTAGGGACATGCTCTTCATGGTAGGGAAACATATGAGGGTCACTGTAGAGGTCTTCGAGGATTGAGGAACGGGGAGTATAGGGGCAGTGAAAAAATGTTGTGTAACAACATGTGAGGCTATCTAGATGAGGAAGATCCTGGTTGGTTTGTTTGGTCAACAGATTTTCCGATCCGACATTGATTTATTGTGATAATCAGAGTTGTATCAAACTCTTTGGAAATCCATTCTTTCATGATTGGTCCAAACATATTGATATCCAATATCATCATCTCAGAGATTGTGTATTGAGGTGGATCATGTTGTTAGATTACATTCCAATGGACGAGCAAGATTCTAACATCTTGAAAAAGGCATTGTCAAGATGTAAATTCGAGTTTCATAGAGACAGGATCGGGGTAGTTGATAATCCCTTTCTTGTTGAGAGGGAGTGTTGAGAAATGGCAATAATAAATTCTAGTTTAATTTGTCCTTGAATTAAACTGTGAATTAAATTCAAATTCTATTCTCATAACAACTTAAAATAGTTAATTGAAGTTTATTAAGCTTACCTAACTTAGGAAACTCGAGTTGGAAGTAATTTTGAATTCATTTATATGTTCTCCCTACATTGTAGGAGTCCAGTGTGAGTTAATTGTAGGTTGTAAAATAGAAGACTCAATTTCATGAGTTAGTTCAGGCAAATTAGTTCTCAAATTGATTGAGAGAACTAATAGTGAGTTAACAGTCAGTGGTGACACTAATGAACTCCACCAGTGCTACTCTATTTAATTGAATATTTACTCATCATAAACTCATGCATGTCGATTATGAGAAAGACCCAATTGAGACTAAAGTGCAAGGACAATGTACTACTTGTTTTAGATTTTTGTGAGTTTCACTTATAGTGCATGCATTTAGGAACTGATCCTTGAGGGATTACGCTATTTTGAGAGGCTTTATTTCCCTTTAAATAAAAGCTATTCTTCCTAGGAATTACAAATTGGAATAAAGAGTTGGAGAGCTTGTGAAGAGGCTAATATTTGGCCTTGAGCTTTCTTATGAGTTGGAGATTGACTTTGCTGAGTGCTGGGATTGTTCTTGAGAGAACAAGCATTGCAATTTCATCTTGATTTTATGGATTAATACAAAACATATAGTGGGGTTTTGAGTTGTGGCTTTCCCTGTATATTTATTGTGTTATGTGCCTTTGATTCCCTTGAATCCTCTATTGATTATTGTTTTCTCAATGTGTATGGGATTCTACTGTAAAGAGTAGAAGTAGATTATTGTTTTTTTCTTTAGTACATTGCATGAGCTTGTGAATCTATCGGATTTTCTACATAAAGTGAACAAGAGTGTCAAATTCTAGTTAACTCGAGTTTTTTCCTCGTGACTAAGAGAGAATTTTGGTAACAAAAGTTAGATGAAGGGGGAAACTTGTTGTAGATTAAGATAATGTGGTCCTCATGGTACATAGCTTGTATTATAGTCTAATATAGTCTAGGAGAAAGGTGTATTCAACCAACAACATAGTATTCTCTGCCAAGATGATGAGAAGGTATCTTCATGTATAACACATTTAAGAAGATATCACAATTCAAATTGATAGCTTAATATTTCTAAACAAATTTAGGGTAATTGACAACATTCATCAAAAGGATTGTAGTATCCTCATATATAACAATTCTCCATCAAAAAGTCATTGACAATTTTCAATATACATATATGACTACTATATCAAAACTTATCGTAGATATCATTATTCAAAGGTAAATTCAAAACATTACATCCAAAAATAGTAATATCATCATACATAATAATTCTCCATCAAAATAATGTTGATAATTTTCAATATATACATAAAAAAAAAAGATAAAAATGATAATATCATCATCATATTTAATCAAATGAACTAAAAGTCAATGTATGATTACCAAATAAAAATGTTTCATAGATATCATTATTCTAAGGTAAATTCACAACATGCATAAAAAAATAGGAATCTCATCATACACAATAATTCTTCATAAAAAAAAGTAAACAATTTTCAACATATTCATAAGGTAACAAGAAAATACCGATAGTATCATCATCAATATGATGAATCAACTAAAATTCAAATGTATGATTACCATATTAAGTAATCCCAACTAAATATAAAAAATAGTGAATGGCTAGCTAGCATCATGAAAATCATAGTCAAGATCATCCCCATTATCATTTCCATGATCATCATCCTGATCATCCTAATAATATCATCCACATATCCATCACCAATGCCATTCCCATCCTCATCATCATCGTCTCTGATAAATGATTTAATCTAAACATAGTCTGTATCATCATCTTCATGGTCATTACACGTGGCGTTCTCGAAAAAAGATCAATAGTACATGCTAGTACTAATTCTACAGCAAAATGAATAGTTTTATTACAATGCTAACCATAAAATGAGATAGGACATAATAGCATTTAATAGTTCTAAAAAATAAAATGAAAATATGGTTTAAGATATATTGGAGATCTAACTAAGATTACACTTGTAATTCACATTAAGTAGTAGAAGCGTTTTTTAATGCATATGAAGTAGGTACCCATTTGTTTTTCATATTATATTATGAATGTTTCTTGTGATTTCCATGCATGATTGGTAAATTGAGAGTTACTCGAAGCTTTATTTCAAATTATAATTGTAATTCATGTTAGAAATAGAAGAAATTTTAACAAAAAAAGAATGTCACATGAAATATTGAGTTGTTTTTAATGCATGTAATTTTCTCCATTAGAAAATAAGTCACATACGATATGGATGTCACATGAAATATAGTAGAAAATAATTATTTTCTACTATTGATTGTTTCCAAGCCCATGGTTTTGGTAACCACCAACAATAGAAAATAATTATTGACGATGGTGATTTGATGGAAAAGGTGGATAGCCAACAATTTCCACTCAAATCATTGGTAAAGAAATCATCAGCCTACATCCCAGATAAAAAAATCACTCTTTTACAAAAGTGAAGGCCTATATTCATATTATTTATGGTGTCTTTCACCTAGAGTCATGCACTTCCGTCATATTTCCAATACTATAGGTTACAAAAACAATGTGTGAATATCATAAATCACTATTTTAAAAAGTAATAAATAGTTATATACAATAAAAATTTATTGTACTATTAATTTTTTTATGGAGAAAGTGTATAGCCACTAATTTCCACTCAAATTATGCCTAGTCTCTTCTCTATCCATGAAAACCATATTTATGAGAATTTTGATATGCCAATATAGATTACTAATTTTAATTTAAAAAGAAAATTGATTTATGAAATAGTTTCCCACATCCTGAATCTAGTCCTTGGTATCCTGATCAACTTGCTTATCAAGAATCAATCTTCATGTTTTTCTAACACTTCAACATTAGAAAATCACTCTCTGGACTGTTTCAGGGATGATATCATGGTGTTTGAGCATGAAATGTGAGCCGCGACTTGAGCATACGTTTGATTGACAGAGGGGGATGCATTGGTGACAGCAGTGGGGCTAGGATGACATCTCCTACCTCCGTGCTAAGTGGTGAAGTGTTGGGTCCCTATAATACTAGTGATTACCCCATTACTATTGTAGTTGTACTCCTTATTAATATTTTTGTGCCCCTATTGTCCCCATATTTCTATTACTGTGCCCCATAGAATCCCTCTATTGTTATTTTTGTGGCTTTATATTATTATTGTTATGTCGGCTGGGTTATATTGTGACTCCTTAGACTCCTACATATAGAAAGGAGGTTTTATCATTTGAATCATCCAAGAATTGTTCATTTATGTAATGTAAAGGAGGTTGCCCCCTTGAAGAAGTTGAATTCTAAGGCGTTGATCTATCTTTTCTATATTTCCTTGAGCTGGTTTCATAACATTTGGTATCAGAGCTTTGGATTCTAGGGTTTCGTTGCTCCAAACAGATCATAGTGGAATTTTCGCTATAACTTTTTTTCTGCGTCATTTCTGAAGCTAAAACAAAACTCATTTGAGAAGACATCGCACCGAATTTCAGGTCCAAATTTCAAAGCTTTTCGTGCTATATTTTTGGAGATATGAACTGAGGAAGTTGGTCCTTTTGTAGAATCCTGAATTACATTCAAAACAGGTGACCTGGGAAAAATCGTCATAACTTTCTCTCTGAGCATCAGATTGAAATTTTGTAAGAAGGTACAGAAAGAGGACAGACTATAGTTTCCTGTATATATTTTTCAGAGCCAAAGGTAAAAACAGGGACACGTGGCACGTCATACAATTTCGCTCTACTGAATTAGTCTATAATCGGGTCACTGTGGGCGATTTGGCATAACTCTTCATTGGAGAATCTAATTGGGGTCAAACTAGTGGCATTGGAAAGAGGACACAGAGGGCTACAGTAGGTCTCAATTTCAGAACTGGATGATCCGAAATTACAGAGATACATCAGAGGCCATATCGAGCTCCTACAAAGTGAAAAAAGGTGTGTATATTTTTTTAAATGTTTGCTTAAGCTTGGTTTGAAAAATTATTTTGAAGGAATTCAAAGGGCATAGTGAAGCATTAATATCAGTAATTGATGCCC
>APFE030360045.1:0-21578 GCA_000404065.3 Pinus taeda | reverse complement strand
AAAGGAGGTTTTATAATTTGAATCATCCAAGAATTGTTCATTTATGTAATGTAAAGGAGGTTGCCCCCTCGAAGAGGCTGAATTCTAAGGCATTGATCTATCTTTTCTATCTTTTCTTGAGCTGGTTTCATAACATGGAGAGACTATGTGTATCCATGACATAGACGCACAGAGGGTGAAAAGAGAAGTGGAATACATAAAAGAGAGAGGGAGAGGTTGATGCTAGTGAAAAGGCTGGGTGTAGAGATAGGGGAGAAAGTAGGGGTGCACGAGTAGCATGAACAACATAGATAAAATACTAATAGAGAAAGGAAAGTCAAAGGAAAGTGAAAAGAAATTCAAGCTTATGCAAACCAAGTAGAGAGAAATCAATGAGACAAAAGGAAATAATTTAAACTCAAAAGAAGGGTACACAAGATAAAATTATGTCTAACTTAAAATTCTTTAAGTAAAAAGAGATTAACAATGTATCCATTCATCTAATATTTTACTTTGCAATAAATTAATAAAAATTACAATATTAATATCTTATAATTATATATTAATTTAATAATAATCACTTTGCAATAAAATTAATACAAAATTAAATATTAATATTTATAATGGTGTATAAATTAATTTAATTTATTAAGAAATCAAGTTATTTAAAATTCAAATAGAAATAGTTAAATTCATAATACAAAATAATTTAATATTAACAATATTTCACTAAATATATTTTAGTCATTATATAAAGCATAAAATACAAAATAATTCTTAATATTAACAATATTCACTTAATATATTTAGTAAATATCATAAAGCAAAAATAAAAAATTTTAATAATTAACAATTTTCATTATTAATAAATATTTTAGTGATTATATAAAGCACAAAACTATTGATTTTTATCCTCTATTTTCATAAATTTTTTTAAATAGAATAAAATTCTGAAAAATATTAATGGGTATCTGTTTTATTCACTAAATAAATGACAAAAGTATCTTCTTCAATAAATAAGTGAGGAAACATCATCTTCGCACAGATTTTGGCCATTGACTTTCAAATTTTAATACAGTTTCGCGACTTCATGTTTTGTTTTGGGCCAGGAAGGCGCTGTCCAAAGAAGTTCTCTCCTTTCCAAATGAATTTTGGCAGGTTTGTATCACTGTTGGAGAAATTCTGCCCAATATTTAGGAATTTCGCTTCCTTGGTACATAACATAAGTAATTCTCTTCTCATATATGGTAAGTTGTATAAATTTGCTTCTTCAATCCTCATATATGGTACCCAGCATCAACCTGTTATATTTTATATTTCCTCTATGTTTCATCATGTTCTATCTTCATTTATTTCAGATACTATTATTTAGCAAATTGTTATATTATTTTGATATGTTCAGAAACAGTATTTTGTCATATTCTGATCTGATATAGATCTATATCATCCCTTTGTCGAATGTATTTTTGAAATCTTATAATTTTTCTCATGATCTCTCCCTGAACTATTTGGGATATCTGCTGCTATCTGCCATATGATGTATACTCCGAATATCTATGAATGTAATACAGCTTTTTTTCTACTGCCAAAAAGGAATGCCGGGGTTTTGAATTTAATGCATCTCGTGTGTTTTGACAGAAGATGAAAAAATAAAAAAATATTGAGCTATTTATTGTGGACAACGACAATATAGTTGACCAATTCAAGAATCAACCAAAGCAATTTTCTATATATTGCGTTGGGAAACTTATTCCAGTGAAAAGTGTGTTGAGCCTCAATACGCAAAGAAAAGAAAGAACGATGGCATCTGCAATTCCAGTTGAGCAGAATCATGATGGTCTGAGTGGAATTATTGAGAAGCTAATGTCCAATGGAATTAACCATCTTCAAGTCCCGGAGAAGTTTATCCTGCCTCCCAACGAACGCCCTTGCATGTCTGAGGTCTCTTATTCTGACAGCATTCGGGAGGTGGATCTCAAAGATCTAGATGGCCCTAACAGAACAAAGGTACTCCAACAAATCAGCAGTGCCTGTGAGGAGGATGGATTTTTCCAGGTATATATGTCAAACCCTAACAATTTTTCATCCTCATGACTTTTCTTCAACGTTTCCTGTTTTTGGAACACCGATAAAAATAAATGGAGTGAGTGAAACACAAATTTACTTTTTATTGGTTAATCGATTGGAATTATTTTGAAAAGCTGGATGGTTTTAAAAGTTACCAAATTCCTGTTTCAAATTCAACTATCCACTAATTAAATTGTTCCATAAAATACTAGATCTATGAACCAGAAATAGCTGATCATATACTGGAATTTCTTTAATAGTTAGTCATATACTGGAATTAATATACTGAGTGAGCATGAAGTTGAATATTTGAGTGACTGTATATTTTGTTGACCACAATATGTTTGATACGGTGAAGAACAGATAGTGAACCATGGCATGCCAGAGTCTGTCATGAAAAGCATGATGGATATCGCCAAAGAATTCTTCGAAATGCCCGTGGAAGATCGAGCATGTCTTTACTCAGAGAACCAAAGGCAGCTCGTTCGGCTCTCGACCAGCACGAATGTTAGCAAAGAGAAAGTCCATGACTGGAAGGACTATCTCAGACATCCTTGTCATCCTTTAGAGGAAGTCATCGGTTCTTGGCCTCAAAAACCTGCAGCCTACAGGTCGGTAAACAGCAATTTTTTAGACACAACTCATCAGATATGTCATGTAACTTGTTATGATTTAGCTTTTGCCTTCTTTTTTTTCACAGGGAGGTCGCTGGCAAGTACGCTTTGGAGATGAGAGCACTATGCTTAAAGCTGCTGACAGCCATCTCAGAAGCTCTAGAGCTGGAGTCTGATTACCTGGATAAAACATTCGGAAAACACGACCAATTGATGGTTATAAATTATTATCCTCCATGCCCAAATCCAGATCTTACCCTTGGTATACCAGGCCATTCAGACGCTGGGGGCATCACTGTTTTGATGCAAGGCGATGTGAGCGGCCTGCAAGTTCTAAAAAATGGAAAGTGGGTTGCTGTAGAACCAGTACGTAATGCCTTCGTTGTCAACTTGGGAGATCAGTTGCAGGTTTGTAAAAACTACGCAGATCCCATAAAACATAGTTTTCAATCTTTGTAAAAGTTGCAGATAGACTTAATCATGATACTTGTGTGTTCCTTTTTGTGATTTGAATATATTAAAAAGGTGATCAGCAATGGGAGATTCAGGAGTGTTGAGCATCGAGCAGTAACAAACGCGGCGACTGCACGTATATCAATTCCTACATTTTACAGTCCTTCAGTGGATGCGTTTATTGCTCCCGCACCATCCATGGTTGATGAAGCGCATCCAGCTCAGTACCGTGGACATACGTTTGACGAATTCCTTGGAGTTTTTTGGAGCCAGGGATTGATAAAGAAAACCGTATTGGATCATTTCAAGATCCACAATGCCCATGACTAAGGTTGTACAACATCTCTCTACTTTCTTTATCCGACGTTGACCAACATTATCTAATTTAATTTTCATATATGACGTGCGTGGCAGGTAAGGTAGCGTTCCATGCGCCAAAGAAAACATGGGGAACAAACTATTGAAGCTGCTGTAATTGACATATCGTTTATACTTCTAGGAGTATAGTAAGTGATAAATAAATAGCACATATCCCCCCATGGAGGCTAGTCTACGTAACTTTGTATGTGGGGGTAATCTATCAGGTTGACTGTAAACAACAATCCATAAATTGATGATAAATAAGTATATGTTTATGATTATTGTTGTGCTCCTTTGTAAGAGTATGGTTCTTTATATTGGTGGTGGTGTTGTTTTGAGGGTATGGTTCTTTATATTGGTGTTGTTGTTTATAAGGAACTGATTCTTTTATTACAATAAAATTATAATGTTTTGAAACTTGAAATTTAATATTTTTATATTATAATTTTAAATTAAAATAAAATCTATAATATTTATTTTTATTTTACTTCTAAATTTACTATTTTTAAGGAAATATTGGTGATAAATAATATATGTTTATGATTATATAAGGAATATTGGGTGATAACTAATATATGGTTTAGGATTATTATTGTGCTCCTTTGTACGGTATGGTTCTTTATATTGGTGGTGTTGTTGTTTACGAAGGGTATGGTTTTTTTTTGCCGGTTGTTGTTGTTGTTTATACCGAAATAATTTTTATTCCATATGAGATGAATTATTATTATTTTAATGGAGAATTTAATAATTTATTTAAAAATTAATTTAATTTTTTTTTTTTAAGAAAAATATTAATACAAATATTTATTTTTATATAGTTAACTTATAATATGTGAGAATTTATTAATTAATATTATATTTATATTATTATAAATATAAATGATCAATTTTCTTTAAAAATATGATTATCTTAATGGATGAATTTTATTTTCAAATAAATCCTAATTACAAAACCATATATATATATACTAAAGACAACTCACTAAAGACAACTTTTAATTTAAATTAGTAATTGTTTTTTAAGGTATAATAAGTAAGTTAACAAAAGAGGTATGCTATACATATATATACACACACTAAAGACAACTCACTAAAGACAACTCTTAATTTAAATTAGTAATTGTTTTTAAGGTATAATAAGTAAGTTAACAAAAGAGGTATGCAATTTCATGTGTATCAATTTAATTCAATGTTTATCAAGCCTTTCTAGATGTGAGTATGACTAGTAGATGAAGAAAATGTTTGGTGGTATATTATTTGTTGTAAAAAATTTGATTTTACTGTGATGCAATTATCACAATAAATAGATATTTTGTTGTTACATGAAAGATTTTTTATTTTTAATTTTTTTGTGTCAATATGATTTTATTTTTTTTCTAAGATATGATTGTTGTTTTAGTGTATCAAAATTATTTTCATTTTCTTGTGATACATTGCATGAAAAATATTGAAGGCAAAAAAATTGTATTGAAGAGTGGCCTCTTGCAAGAAAGAGATATTATTTTAAGAAGCAACTCATCACACTAAAAATATCAAAACCACATTGCTATTTATAACACTTCATTTTTTTCTTAAATATTTGATCAAAAGAAACTTTTAAAAATATACAAAACTAAAATATAACATTTACACTCTATTCAACCTTCTAAGTTATAAGTATCCTACTTTCTATATAAAAATTCGATATTAAATAAAAACAACATTTATCAACACCATTCATATCAACACCATTGAAATAAATGATTAAAAAAAATAATATTACACAAATTCACCTTCCTAGCTACCAAGGTCAAAATTCAACGAGTCATAACCTCTCAAGAGGAAATTAGCACGTCTTAAAAGTAGTACGAGGACAAAATTAGGGGTAAAAAAAATATTATTTTTATTATTCTTATTATATATATATAACACAATGTAAGCCTGCGAAAAAAATCCTGGCAATAGAATTTCCATGTATGATTCCCAAGGTACATTTTGTTTTCTTTCCATGTAAATTTCATAAATGTTAAATGGATGTGAGGAACCAGTAGTGGGTTTTATTGCAGTTTGGGTAGTGTGTGTAATTTAATGAAGCCTTCAATGCTCATTAGATTTTGTGATGGTGAATGGCTCTTGCATTCTAATTTTGTAGGTCGTCGACAGAGCTTATCAAGTTATTATGCACGTGTAGGCTTCCACTCCACATTTAAGTGGTGATAAGTTTTTATGTTAAAAAACGATGTTTGTATTAATAAAAAATAGTTATTGGTTAGCTTTACAACAGAGAGTCTAAACCAAGAGAGTTTGGCTTTACAGAACGCTCTACATACTCAATGTACATCACACATTATATAGCAATCATGGTTTTAGGGAATTTAGAACTATACCCTAGAAAATAGAAACTAATTCCTATCTTGAGGTACTGTGAACCAATTCACTATTCTAGGATATTCTTCCTTATCTCTAATACTCCCCCTTAATGGAGAAGGGGTTCACAAATATGCCTAACATCTCCCTAAAAATTTCAAACTTAATTTTGCCAAGAGGCTTAGTGAAAATGTCTACAACATTATCAAATGTATTACAATATACAAGATGTATTTCTTTTGATTGCACTTTCTCCCTAACAAAGTGGAATTATGTATCAATGTGTTTAGTGTTTTTGTGAAAAACCAAATTATTAGCAAGTTTGATTGAACTTTGATTGTCGCATCTGATTGTTGTTGCATCTTTTTGTTCTTCCCCAACATCATTGAGAAGTCTATGCAACCAAACTGCCTCGCACGTTGTTGCACACATAGCTTGATACTCTTCTTTTGCTGAAGACAAGGAAACTATGTTTTGTTTCTTGCTGCTCAATGTAATCACCCCAGATCCAATGTTGAATCCATAGCCTGTTATGGATCTATGGTCGTCTACATTTCCATCCCAGTCTGAATCTGTAAATATTGTCAATCTAACATCAGAGGAATCAGTATAAATAATACCATAGTCTACAATACCTTGTAGATACCTCAAAACACATTTTGTTGCATTCCAATGACTCTCAAGTGGCTTGAACATGTATTAACTTAACACACTAACTGCATAAGCCAAATCTGGTCTAGTAGTGGTTAGGTAGATTATGCTCCCAACTAGATGTCTATAAAGTGTCGCATCTTCCTCTTTAGAGCCATCCTCACTTTGAAGTTTAATGTTTTGCTGTAATGGTACTGCTGCAACCTTACATTGATCCATCCTGAATCTTTCCAATAGAGCTTTGACATACTTACCCTGGGACATAAAAGTTTGTCTTGGATCTCTCCAAATCTCAAGATCCAAACAATATCTTCATTCACTAAGGTCATTCATTTCGAACACGTGTGATATTTGTTGCTTGATTTCTTTTATTAGAGCAATAGAATCACCTATCATAATTAAATCATCTACATACAAAGAAATCAACACTATGCGCCCTTGTTCATCTTTCATGGTATACAGATTAGGGTTGTTTTTACTTCTGTTGTAGCCAAGTTGCAGAAAAAATGAATCAATCTTTTCATACCAAGACCTGGGTGCTTTCTTTAGTCCATAACGAGTTTTATTTAATCTACAGACTAAATGTTCTTTCCCTTTCTGGACAAGCCCCTTAGGTTGCACTAAATAAACTTCCTCTTTCAATTCTCCATTTAAAAATGAAAACTTTACATCTAGTTGGTGAATCATCCAATGTTTCTTAGTAGCTAAAGCAATCAACATGCTGATGGTATTTAGTTTAGCTATAGCGGCAAAGGTTTCTTCATAGTCAATACCTTATTTTTGTGAATACCCCTTTCCTATCAATTTAGCTTTTAATTTATCTATGGTTCCATCTGCATTAATCTTTGGTTTTACAACCATTTACAACCTATGGTTTATTTCCCTTTAGGAATTTCAACAGCTCCCAAGTGTTGTTCCTAATTATAGATTCATATTCCTGTTCCATAGTTGTTTTCCATTCACTACATTCATTGGCTTCCTTATAACTAGAAGGTTCAACAACATTCATCATACTAGTTATAAAAGCTTTTTCCCTATATCTTGTTGGCAACTGAGCTTTCCTACCGGATCTCCTAAGTGGTGGGGTAGCTTCAAACCTTGTCTTATCATCATTTTCTAGACTTGGCTTGATAGCTACATCATCTTCTTTTCCTTTTTGTTGCTGCTACTACTGTTGTTGCTGTTGTTGCTGCTGCATATGTTGTTGATCATTTCCGTCACTTGATTCATCACTTCCTTCTTCCACCAAGAGCGGAATATCCCATTCTCATTATGCTTATGAGATTCTTCATGATCCTGCTCACGGAATATGACATCTCTACTAACAAAAATCTTGTGAGTAGAGGGATTAAATAATCTATAAGCTTTATATTGTGAACAATACCCTATAAAGGTACATCTGATGACTTTTGAATCTAGTTTTCTTCTGTCTTCCTTTGGAATATGGGCAAATGATTTAGATCCAAACATTCTTAAATGTTTTACTACAGGCTTAAATCCATATAATTCTTCATAAGGAGTTTTAAACTCAAGACTCTTTGTAGGACTCCTATTTTCCAAATAAACTGCAGTATTCAATGCTTTAGCCCGAAAACCATTCGAAATATCCTTACCTTTCAACATGCTCCTAGCACATGCCACCAATTTTCTATTCTTTCTTTCCATTACTCCATTCTGCTAAGGAGTATGGGGTACTGCGAATTGCTGTAATATCCCATGGCCTTACAATACTTGATAAGCTCATCATTCTTGTATTCTCCCCCTTGATCAGAGCGGAGAATTTTATATGCTTCCCTATTTTCTTTTCAATCATATTTGTGACGTGCTTAAAGTATTCAAATGTGTGACTTTTATTACTCAAAAAATATACCCAAGAAAACCTTGTGCAGTCATCAATAAACAGTAAAAAATACAGTGCAGCTCCTAATGACTTTGTTTGCATGGGTCGACAAAGATCTGTGTGCACTAATTAAAGTATGTCTCTCTGTTTCTTCTCTACTAAAACAGGGAATTCCTCTCTATGCATCTTTCCTAATGTACAAGCATCACAATCACTATGCACTTGTTTTAACATAGGAAGATCTCTTACCATTTCGTTTTTGTGAAGTAAAAACAAATCATTATAGTTGATATGACCAAATCTCTAATGCCACATCTCTTTTGTAGTCAAACTCGTTGTTGTCAAAGTTCGAACTGGTGTTGTTCTTACATTGAATTTGTATAGACCTCCTGTTCAAATTCTTGTAGCAATAGTCTTCATTCCATCTAACAGATCTTTAATATAACATTTAGATTTTAAAAATTCAACTTTAAGTTCCTGATATGTAATCATGGATACAAAAATCAAGTTCTTTGTTACACCGGGCACATACATGACATTATGAATTTGTCTTACAGTACCATTAGGTAAAATGACAGAATTTTTCCACACACTTTGAACTAATGACTTTTATCATCACCTAGGTAGATTTGTGCTCCATCATTGATTTCTTTAAAATCTTTGAACCATTTCTTGTTCCCCATCATATGTGTTGATGCTCCCGAATCTACATACTAGATGTTTGCATCAACATTCTCATCAAATTCTGCCATGAATAATATAAAGTTCTGCTCATGATTATCATTTGCGAGAGGACGTGCATGTCTTTTCTGCTTCTATTGTTGTTCATGATATTTCTTCTTACTGCACTCCCTAGCAATATGACCAAGTTTTCCACAATAAAAGCATTTAATTTTAGAGTTTCTTCTATTTGGATGCATACCTTGAGTCTGATTTGGTATTTTCTGTGAGTTTCCTCCATTTGCTGTTGCATATTTCCTTTTCCTTTGAAGAAGTTCTTTTTCTCCATCAAGGCAAGTTTGACACTCTAGGGCTTTAGAGTCAATCTTCTTTCTTCTTATTGCATTAATATTCCTATTAGTTCTTCAAGCTTTGGGATCTTCTCCCTCACATTTAACCCAGTGATAAACATTTGGTAGTCATCGGTCACACCATTCATGGTAATGGTTACTAGATCTGTATCTGCAACTGTTTCACCAATGTCTGCCAATTTGTTCTTTAGATCTTTGATCCTCGCTATGAAGGAAGAAACTATTTCATTTTCCTCCATCTTCAGGGATAAGATCTTGCTCTTCAGGAATAGAAGACGATTTATATTCCTGATCTTATACAAATCCTTCAATATTCCCCAAATTTCGCTTGTTGATTTACATTCTCTGATATGTGGTATGATGCAGTCTTTCACTGACATCTTCAAAAAGGTCCTTGCTTTACCTTCTCACTTCTCTCAGTCTGGGATCAATGCTAATCCAGCTGTTGGTTTCTGCTTATCCCTATTTGCAATCTTCCTAGTACTCTGCACTTCTAGCAGAGTCTACATATTGAATTTCCAATTCGAATAATTGGAGCCATCGAGCTTGTTATGCTCCTTCAAGTATGCTTCAATCATTTGATTATTATCTTGGTGATTAAAAAAAAATTGACAGGTAAAAAAAATATATCTGCCCTAGATCTATGTCAAAGACAAAAATCGTTGATCTCTGCAAGTTCGATTTTTTCTCGTGGATTCCTTTTCAGGCAAATCTCTTGTTGTGATCCATGCCAATCCACAGCCTCGATGAAAATAAAAAATGGTACATCAGCCAGTAGCCTCTGTGCAGACCTCGAAGATCGGAGCAACCTTACTCCAAGTGACCTATGAGCAGGTTGATCCCGTAGCTTATTACCACAGGCAATTCCAAAATAGAGACATGCTGCCACCTTAGTATTGCTTCTTATAGCTTTGAATTGATATTTATCTTTTTCTCTGTAGAGGTCTTAAAGGGAGTGGTATCTCCTTTCGGATAAGCCTGATATTTTATTTCCTTACTAATTTCTGATTAAAATTCATAGAGTTGGTTGTTTCATTTTCTTAGCAAATACCTATTAAATGTGAAGAGGATTGGTTGTCTTTTAACTATTGGTTCGATATCTATATATTACAACCATAGATTATGCATATTATACATGAGTCAAACGTAATAAAAAATGATGCTAGGATGGTAATAGTGATATGGACACTAATCAACATTATCTATTTCGTGATCTTTGGGAAGAATGTAGGTTAGAGGATGCCAATTTTGTGAGAAAAATATGTTATGATAATTGGAGGACCAAGTGGCATCAACCTTGCAATTGAAATGGAGGTTCTTGAAGAGGGAGGATGTGTGACCCTCATCTCTAACAGTTCTTCTCAAATATATGACGTTGTATGAGACATTGTTTAACAGCAGAAATATTCTCTCGATGAAGTTTTCACAAAGGTTGCAGATGTATGGGACTATGAATCCATTTCAACAACTACAAAGGAGTGTCATGAGTGGTGACCTTTTAATGTTTCTATCTACAACACAAGAATAGTTAGAATAGGCTACACAGATGAAATCAATATTGGAGATGTGGATCTAGTTATCGACACTAATCTTGGTGGGGTAGTTTACAATGTTCATTCTTTGTTACCATTGATAAAACAACGAAGCACCAAGTCAAACCCCGCATCCATTGTTCTCATGGTATTGTTGGATTCTATGGGTAAACAATACGTTGTGATGTATGATGATAGTATTTTGATACATTCTGATATCTCGGCTACCATATAAAACCAAATTGTTATAGAAATAGTGACTGGCAATGGCTGGTTGATAAGTTCTTCAAGAGAATTTCTGGCTGGGAATTTTGTTGTTTATCCATGGGTGTTCATGTGACTCTGACAAAGGTAGTGCTAACTCAACTAGGCATTTTCTGGGCTCACTTATTTCATATCCCATTGGCAACTATAAATAACATAAACAGAATTATGGCAAATTTTATTTTGGCTAGTTGTAACTGAAAGCACAAATATCACCTTACTGAATTTAGCCATATTGCATGCTCAAAGATGAGAGGGGGATGGGGTATCATGAACCTTAAACTATTTGGCAAAGAATTATTAGTGAAATCTTTGTGGCAGGCTGTCTTCAGATTTGGTGTATGGAGTAGGATGATCCTCCAAAAGTATATGAAGAATAAAAGTTTCACTTGCTAGTTTTGTAAAAATTCCATTAGTATTTCAGGTGGCTCGACTATATCGAGAAGATTTCAAAAAGTGGGAAAATGTTTCCTCAATCATCACAAGTGGAACATGGGATCTAGACACTCCATGATTATTGGCCTTGATCAGATATATGGAACAAATGGAGGATGCCTTTTCTCTGAACCATTGCGCTTGGCTCTTCTTAGAAAAGGCTATTTGTTCTAGAATCAATTGATTCGAACATGGAGTGACCACTTTCCCACATGGAACTCTCCATTACAGATGGGGATGATAGGACAAATGGAAGATGAATGGATGTTCATTACTGATGTTTTAAAAGCTACTGGGATTTGTAGGGAGGTCCACCATGTCAGACTTATTTGGTCTGCGAAAATGAAATCTGCAAATGTTGTGGTTGCAGACATATATGATAAACTGTGTGAGGTAGAAGGAGGATATGTGGTGGATCAGATGCTATTTGATTTATTGAAATGTCATGTCCCATGTAAAATCAACTGCTTTACATGGGTTGTTTTCCACAACAAGAATCTAACATGGGAGAATCTGCAAAAACATCAATGGCATGGTCCTAGCATATGTGTTATTTGGAAGTAGGAGGCGAAAAAAAATGCACATCTATTTCTGTCTTGTCAACATGTTTCCAAGGTATGGTTTAAACTTGCTGCTTATTATGATTTTCCTCACCTTCAATTTTAAAATGTTGCAGATTGTTTGAGATGGCGGCTTAAGCAAAAATTGGCATGGAGGAACGTTCCTGTTATAGACATTTTTGGGCACTTCAACCCCAATCATAAATGTCCATAAACTGAGGGCTCCTAAGTCCCTAAAAGTGTTGCTTCACTGCCTAAAGAAACAAGGTCAGTTGATTACATCATCTCCCAAAAGTTCTCCACTGAAAACTACTCATAAATGGTCAAAACTGGACCATACTGAAAGTTTAGTGCAGAGGGTGCGATGCATATCACCTTCCCAATGTACAAGGTGCGATGCATACTGAATTGCTCCTCTGTAGGGTGCGATGGTCGGGAATGGACAAATGGCAGGGACAAAATGCGAGGTGGAAGATCATGGAATATTCCAGAAGCTTCCCCTCTGACACTTGCCTCTTTATTTTCGACCAGGGATGTGTAAGAGATCATAATTCTCCAAGTGGAAGTAGGAACTATCAGAGAGAAGACACTAATCTAGATCCCAGAAGATGACTCACCTCTCTGTAATCATCTATATATGGATCCCTCATCACAGAGATCCAGAGGCTGGAATTTTGTATCTTATAGAGAAGTGTTGTTGGTTTTCTGGTGTACATTCATAGTTTTGGGTGATCTAAGCTTTGCTTGAGGTGAAGAAGGGCTTCTTAGCTGGAGGATGATGCTGGGTCAGAACATATGGTTGTAATCCTCTTGCTACTTTTCATCTTAATAAAGCTATTCTAGTTTCCTTCGATATTCTTGTGTACTTGTTTATATATGCATTTATATGGTTAATGCACATCTAGTCTTGTGTTATTTATGAATATAGATCTTTGTTTCTTCGATATTAGTATGTTGCTGTGATTCCACAGGTTCTTTTTGAAGCTGGGCAGATGAAGAAGAAGCGGTGAAGCTCTATCAAGAAGGAGAGGAAATCGAGCGCAAGACTAAGGTCGGTCTTCTTGGTCCTCCTCTTGTCTATTTGCATAAAAGGAAACGAAAGTAGACTTTACTTGTTTGTTTCTAAGATAGCCACCCATCTTAGTGGGAATAGCAGCATCCGAGTGGACACTATTCTCGGTAACACCATTTCATAAAAAACCTTTACACGGGATCTTAATATGAAATTGGTCCCTTTTAAAATAAACTTAGTTAGATATGTGAATAAAACGGTATTTACCTCATCACAAGAAAAATCCTTATTAAAAGCCCCGATGTAAATGAATCATTTTATAAGGCCTTTTAATTAAAAAAAAAAGTGTTCCTTTAAAAAATATTATAAAACCATTCTATATTGCGATAAATTGATCGGAGATCACATATCATGATAACAAAAGAAACACACACAAAAGTGAAATCTCACCCACTTCTCTGATCCGAAATGGTAACCGCAATCAGCAATCGAGGAAAACAAATGCCAAAGGTACATAAAACAAAGCCCCTCAATTCCTCTGATCCGATAAAGAAATCACAATCGGAAAATCGGTCGTGTTAATGATAAAGGGATATATGAAAAGGCCTAATCAAAACTCCCGATGCGATAAAGTAAATCGCAATCGGCAATTGGCGGAGTCACATGACAAAGGGATAAAGCTCAAGCCAAACCCCGACTACGATCTATTAATTGGGTGCGCATCTCAAAAGATAAATATACATTAAAATAGTTTGCATGCATTATATTGTATCACCTCTTGGTAATTGAAAATATTTATAGCAAGTGCTAAAGCCCTTCCCTTTGACGCTCCCGATCATCGATTTGCGATTTATCGCCAATCGTCGATCAATGAAATCTAAAGCACGCTTGAAATAATCATTCGATATATGAGTGACGAGATGGGCATTTATGATATTATTTACCATGATTGGCAGTTTGGACAACTATTTAATATTATAGTTAAGGATAGATCCTTTAAAATATTTTATCCGTGGTAATCCTTAACTATATTTCATTTATCATACGCCAATCAACGTAATTCTATTCATTGTCATATTTTTGTTTTTTTGTAAATTAGGCTACTTCTATTATTATACAAAAAGTTACAAAAAAGATTACATCGAGGCTGGCCTAAAAAATTCTCCATGCTGAGATGGATTTAGCAGAACCTTAACACTGGAGGGTAAAACTTCCCTTGAAATCTGACTTGTCCAACAGACCCTTGATAACTAAAGGACAGACCATTGTCACAGACCATAACTGAAAGACTAACATTTTGACAAAATCCGGAACCAACTGAAAGATAGACAATTTGACACAGACCATACCAACTGTCCCAGGCTTTATTCAGAGAGTGATACAGACAGAGATAGAACAACAAACATAGGCGTAAATGAAAACCGAATCCGACCTGAACAGAGCTGAGCATTGCTTGAGCTTGTCAAAAATTATCCAACGAAGAAGGATGAGAACTGAAGTTACCAAACAAACATAATTGAACCGCCGAAACGACCACCTTGGGTCATAGCTTGCCCAAAACGACGTGGAGGCAAGCTCAAACATCCACAGAGGTGGATGGCTGGTCCTCAATGATCCTACATCCGTATTGATCTAACGCGCTCGAGTCTGTGTATGGAGCGTCGTCTTTAGCCGGCTCGCTTAGACCCGCCACCGCACCCGAGGCTTCCGCAGGCTGAATTCTTTGACAGTGAACAGGAGAAGGTTGCTGATGCTCCTCAGAGACTTCTGGAGGTGCCACATTGTTGTATTTCTCAATCCGAACAGACACAAAGTAGGTTGAATTGTCCAGGGAACAGGGGAAGCGAAATCGGGTTGAGGGATGAGAGCTGTGCGAACACGCAGCTGCACGAGCTCAACCTCTGCCTCTACCTCGGCCTCGCCTTGCACCATGAGAGTCAATTCCGTCTGAGGAGGATTCCGTGGTGTGAGAGGAGCCCTGAGGATTGGCTCTTCCTCTGGAACCTCCACGAGACCCGCCTCTTCTGCTAATAAGGCGGAGCCGCTCTCGCGGCATTCTGGAATGATATAAGAGATAACATAGGAGCGGGGTCTGCACAGTGAACTAAGTCTCCTTGAGCCAAGAGGCACAGAGAGCCTAGAACCCGTGCGCAGAGGCGTGATGGCTATCAGGAGCACAAATGGCAAGATATTCCAGGCAAAAGGGACACAGAGGGGCGAGGTAAGAGTTGACACAGAGAGCCGACCATCAAAAACAACAGGAGCGCTGAGGGGCGTGATGAGGAAAACGGGAGCTTGATACTTACAGACGGTAGATCCAGGGCGCTCAGAGGAAGAGACCGAGGCCTTCTGAGTTGAGGGCCAAGGCCTAAACCTCTGAGACCACTGCCAAGGCCCGAGAACCAGCAACAAACCGAACTTACAATGCATCCACAACCGGACAGCAAACAGAACAGACATTAAGAATTGCATGACCAGCGGAGGCTGGCTCTTAATATACTGCAGAGCGTCGCCCTAAGCAATGAGCATACCAACGCAGACTGACTGCAAACCAATTACCGGAGAAACAAAACGCAGGCAAGCCATAATGCAGTAGGCAGCTAGTTGTAGGGCGGAGTAAAGGCCCTCCTTCAATATAACATGACGGGGGTGGCAGGCCCATAGATTTACTTGGCAGATGGCAGATCTGGGCTGCCACTTGCCCAGTGGGAAGGTCACCACTGTACTGCCTCCTTTATTGTTCATCCGCAGCCGGGGCTATTCATTGTCATATTGGCTTGCAGCAGAACTTTCTTTGTATCACGGTTTGCAACTGTTTGTGCAAAGTTCTTTTGAAACCAGAAATCCAGAGAAAATGGAGAAGAAGTCAAAGAAGTTCACAATAGTAGCCCCTACAATCAAAGATCCAGGACCAAGCAAGAAAGGATTAATCTCAGATACGACATGCCTTGGTCTGGGAAATACCAGCTAGGAAAGTATCTATAATCTGATGGAAGTAGAGGAGACCAAAGAATTATCAAAGGAAGCCATAGCTGATTCAACTGACAAATCAGAGGGAACTCTTAAAGAATTATCTTGTTCTTATCTTCACAGGATAGCAGTGCGAGCTAAAATCCTGCCATACACGGATGTGGTAAGATGGGTGGTAGAGAAAATTCCAGCGACAGATAGAACATTCTCCACAGTAGATGGAAGGATATTCAGTTCATTCCAGCCGGAGGATCTAAGACAAATGTATCATCCGCCGCCACCCGAGAAGTGATAAAACAAGGCATTCCTAAAAGCGTTCGCAAAAGAAAATAACTCAGATTCAGCACCGATAAAGCAATGGAGACATTTTCTTGAAAAACACAAGCACGAGTCATTGGGTAAGTACTCTGTTGACTCATTGGCTTCCCATTATTGTTATATTGGAGCTATGATGTGTAGGATGTGGGGAATACATGATTTTTCCAAATTCACCATAAAAATGGTCCCCCTAATGGAAGTTGCAATCAATGGTTATGTGATGGATTAGGAAAATATTTTGTCTGATAAACTAGCCACAACAATTTTAGAGTACAGAACAATTACACGTAAAAACTTCCAGGACCATTCCCCCTTTCTATTACAGTGTGTATATTGTGGATACTATTTGCTTTAATTATAAATATCCGATATTCGGATGGAAATGGACTGCTCAGGATCCAAATCCAATTCATATTTATCATCAACAGTTATGTAAGGCTCACTACAAAAACCATCTGTATAAAATTTGCAATGGTTTTATTTTACTTGTACATTATTCTATTTTTAATAAGCCTGCTCCTGGGATATCCCAAGAAGCAAACACTGACTTGACAGCAGTAGGTAGTTGGTTTGGGGAGGAAAAATTTACCTATGTAAGGCCTTTTGATAGCCTCACTAAACCCCATGTTCTCCCCCTGTATGTGCCTGATAAATTGTTAGCTCGAGAATTGGCTAATCAAATTACAGTAGAAGGGACATCCAGAACCCTTCAGAATTCAAAGAAACACAAGTGGCCTACATTTCCCTTACGATGTGGCATTTTCACTCTACATGACTACAAGCATGCCGAGAAAGAGACAGAAAATATTCAAATGCTGAATCTTGATACAATTCCTAATAGGTAATATAATCCAAGACAGGTTGCTTATAACGTCACATCTCAAGCCAAACTTGCTAAATTTGATCATGAAACTGATGACTTCGATGATTTATTTGCTTCAGTTGAATCATTATTTCAGGTTAAAAGATTGGCCAGGATGAAATATGAAGATGAAGGGTTAGAAACATTCAATGGCCTTAGAGACTAGAGGTTGCAAACTCTGCCTTTGGATCTATTAGCCACAACCCCGACAGTCCAGTCAAGCGAAACTGAACAACAAGCTGCCGATAAAACTCCTGAAGTGGAAAAAGTTCCTGAGAAAGAAAAAACACCAGAGCAGGAACAAGAACGAGGAAACGGTAGTGAAATTATTGATTCAGACATTCATATTAATCCCAAACTACTCAAAGAATGGCAATGGTTTGACTCAATCATTAGCAATACTAAGAGTTTGCAAGGATTTAGCACACCTGAGATGACAACTGGTTAGAAGATAGCAACTAATACAGTTCCAACTGAAGGAACTAGCGGCCCACCCATGACTCAAAAGGATGTAGAGATGATTCCAGAAAACCCATCCGATGAAATTGTTCTGCATGTAGAAGAAATACCACCCTTGGATGTCTTCTACAACCGTAAGCATAGGGTTGTAATAAAAAGACAAAGGAAAAAGAGAAAACTTGATCAATCTTTTCTTTTACCTGCACAGATGGAGATAACTAATGTGGTATGGAGAGAGGAAGTTAATCCCTCTGAAGATCTTACCAAACTCTCTCAGTATGCTGGAGCATACACAACAGCTACTATGGACAAGGCATTAGAAGTCAGCAATTTTCTTAAAGAAAAAGATCAAGCAATCATTTCACTGGAAACACAGGTGCATGAGAAGTAGCAAAGGATAGAGCAGTTAGAGCAGCAGTTAGCAGCGCAGAAGCAGTCAAACGACCAATTAAACGAACAATTTCTCAAAGAGAAATAGAGGATAGATCAAAATGTAGTTCAGAAGCAAAAGGAGCTATCTCAAGAATTGAACAAGATGAAGTCAATGAATGAACAGCTGAGCAAATCAAAAGAAGAACAGATCACTCAACTATCACTACAAATAGAAAGGTTCAAAGGATTTCCTCAAGTGGAAGAATTCAAATCAGAGGCTCTCCAAATTACTAAAGCACTATCTAATCAGTTGAGATTGTTATGTAATAATATTTCTCTTGTTCCTCCCTTATGTGAAATTTCCTCGTCTATGATTGATAAGTCAGTTGATGCAAGGCAGAAATTGGAGTTGGCAGAAGAAACACTTAACAAAGTTTCTCTCTTGGCAAGAAACCAAGGAAGGACAAGCTGCAAATGTACCCGAAATTCTGGAATCACATAAGAAAATCCTATTCCTTGAGTGGCAATCTCAACTGATGAAAGCAAAAAGGGCGACATCAAGATGTAGATCGGCGACTAGTAATCTGGTTGAAATGATTAATGATACTCTTTATTTGTCAAATTTAATTTCAGAATGTACTCCAGGGAAACTGCCATCAGTCAAAGCATTGGAGTAGACATGGAAATAGGAGCTGAAAAGAGGGAAATATTGATCACAGGCATTCAAACTTTAACATGGGAAACCTTTTGGTTCTTCCTTGTTAAACCATATAGTCTGAGAACAACAATGAAATGCCTCCCTGATGCGGTTGGTTACATGATTCCCGAAATTACTGATGCCACATATACTGCCCAGTTACATTCACGCATGAGTCATCCTCTAGAACTGCAACCAATGCTCGCCATTTGCCAGCTCAAGCCAAAAGATAATCAGCTGAAACAATGAAATATTCTGACCAACTGCAACCATGCCTATTTCGGAGAGATTTTCATATATATTTGTGATTTGGTTATACCAACGCACATCATTTTTATTTTATAGTTTGTTAGTTTAGATAGTATTTATAGACCCTTTCATGTTTTTAGATCGAGAGTTGCACTACTATGCTTCCTAAATATATTTTTTTATAAAAACTTGACTGAAATTTTGAGTTTTAATAAAGAGTACTTTTATGTGATATGCACTATTGCTTTTTTGTAAAAGTATTTCCAAGTTGAAAGACAGAATCTGAATGCGATTGATATCAGAGGGGATTCAAATTACATATGGTACTACTATCTATGTCTTTGCTTCATTCTTTTATATGAATTAGTGTTTCTTCATTTTGCTATTATTGATATATGTATGCGTTTTCACAGCAGTCCTTTGGCTTATCATTATTGAATGTTTAAGGATTGTTATTATTCATTCATATTTATGTCAATGGTTTATAAAGAATAGTGTAATAATGTTTTAATTATTACTTTGTTCAACTACTTGAACAAAGTAATTATCATATGAATGAATATTTTTGTTTATGAGTAGAGTCATCTATATGCCTACTTGTTCATAAAAATCATCAAGAATTACACTAAAGAGAAGGATTTCCCGGGATAAATTAGTTATTTATACTATTGCATTTTAGAATAAATTATCCATCACTACCATTAGCTATTAGAAGATCAATCACTCATTCATCCCACTTACAAAATCATTGGGAAACTAGTCCCATTATATCCAGTCGGAGCCACCATACCAAATGGAAAAAGAGCTGCCTTTAAGGCCCGGACCGGGTGGTTTTCCCCGATGTCAATGCAGCGATTTTCGAGGCATCAACATTTTTGACGCTAGAAGGAGGGCATGAACTATGAATGGCAAGCAAACCCAAATCTACTATCCATTTTGAGAGTAAATCTCCCTCCACCTCATCTCCGATTTCTCCCTCGCATGATGGAACTCTAGTTTTCAAGCGAGAAGTAGAGGAGACAATTACCACTGCTCAACCCCAAAATATCCCAGATAAATTAACTCCAAAATCTCCTAAAGTATATGTCTTATCCACAAACTTTGAGGATTCTCAATATCACCACAGAAATCTAAGCTATCTCAAGGCAGTGTGACTTCGCAATTCATTCCTTCTCACCCCCTCACCAGACTTCAGAGTGAAAAGCTTGGTATTGAACCTACTGAGTTACCTTTGCCTAAAAGGAAAAGGGCAAGGAGAACAGCTGAAGGATCTAACAGTGAAACTTTTTCATCATCATCCTCCATTTCATCTTCTCCATTGCAAAGTCAACCATCCACTCCTCCACTACAGATTGTCGTTCAACAAGGAACTGGAACTTCAACATCTGCTTCTCAACCTTTTGGAACCTCAATATCTGCTCCTTTCCAACCATCTGGAATCTCATCGGCACTATCATCTATTAGCAACTCAACAATGGCACAGAATCCATGGAACAATCCTGGTGCACTCACTATGCTTTCACCTTTGCACCCATTGCCAACTCATCCTGAAAAATGGTTGCCAAGATTTAATCCAGATGCAGGCATACTAGCAGATGAACACATTAACAACTTTATGTTGTCAATTAACTTAAAAGGAGTTACTGAGGAAGATGTAGTTGTCAGAATTTTCCCTTATACTCTACAAGGATCAGCTGGGTCTTGGTACTTTTCCTTACCATCAGGATCCATTACCTGTTGGAATATTTTTCAAGAACAGTTCTTGACTAAATACGGTGATGACAGATCTGTAGCAACATTAATCAATGATCTTTCAAACCTTAGGACAGAGTCTAAAGAACCTATAAAAGAGTTCAATTCATGGTTTAATAAACTCTTAAATAAGATCCTGATTGCTTCTAAATCTAGTGAACAAGTTAGATGTGAACGGTATATAACAGCTTTACCTTCAAATATAGCTATCTTTGTAGATAGAGCTACAAAAACTACTCTATCTACAAAGTAGCTGAGACTTCAACTAAAAGGCCATTTAGAAACTTTAAGAAACCATAATCAAAAGCCCCAAATTCTATATCCAACGCAGAGTCGGACCCCGAAGAATATGAAGAAGAAGAGATAGTCTTATCATCTGAAGAAATTGAAGAAGAGGTAAGTGTAGAATGTCATGGGATGTGGGACTTTATTTTTCCTAATTCTGATACAGAAAATGAACAGGAAGCTTTCCCTATAACTACCAAAAGTAAAGACACTCCTGAACTTGTTCAAGTAACTCAGAAGAAAAGGAACACAGGTACCATTACTAAAGAAAAATCTCCCACAAAAAAGTCTACAACCACACCTTCTCAAAATCAGCGATCATCTTCAAATCCACCTTCAACATCTAAAACATTAGTAATTACAGACTCTATGGATTACAACATTATTGAAGACATGAAGAAAGCAAAGGCAAATATCACTATGTTTGAACTTAGTAAACTCAAACTTCATCAAAAATTGTTGCTTAAGGA
>APFE030360038.1:0-16069 GCA_000404065.3 Pinus taeda | reverse complement strand
AGAACGCCAATTTCAAGAAGGAGATCAGGTATTTTTGAGGCTGCAACCATATAAGCAAACATCACTCAAAGACAAGGATTGTCAGAAACTATCTCCAAAATTCTACGGACCATATCAAGTACTTCAGCACATTGGAGAAGTTGCCTACAAGCTAGCTCTGCCACCCACTGCAAAAATCCATCCAGTTTTCCATGTCTCATGCCTCAAGAAAGTGATTGGAAACAATTGCAGAATTCAAACCAGTCTACCTGAACTGGATGAAGAAGGGTCAATCTGGCTCCAACCTGAACAGGTTCTTGATACACGAGAAAGGCACCTGCGTGGCCGCATGATCAAGGAAGTCCTCGTCAAGTGGAAAGACACCTCTCTGGAAGATGCAACCTGGGAACCAGCCACTATTCTTCAGTAGTTTTCGCAGCTTCAGCCTTGAGGACAAGGCTATTTTTATGGGGGAGGGCATGTTAGGGTCCCACCCTAACCCCCTTTTATGTAATAGGATCGAGTCATAGTTATAGTTAAGTAAAGAGTCAATAAAGCCCATATTAATAATTGTAAGTGGTTAACCCGCATTTAATGAAGGGACCACAGTTAGTTGCAAATGGGCCATGGTATTAGATAGATGGTATTAATAAGAACCATGGTATTGCCCCATGGTATTACATGTATGAATCCTATATAAAGGATAGAGACTCTCCTTGAGGGGCATCGTGTCTTATTTTGTAATCGAGCTCTGCTCTATTGGAGGTTGCCCCCTCGAAGAGGCAAGTGAACATTGCTTTCTGAATAATAAAGTACTTGCTGTTATTTCTCATTGTTGTATGTTTTGGGTATATTTCTTTGCATATTTGGTATTCTGGTATCATCTTGCAGGTTAAAAGCATAACAGTGGTCGGTCGCACCTCAAGAATAGAGAGTCTAATTGTCATTCTTCAAAATCTTGTTTTTGTGATCAAAGAGCAAGGAAAGAAGCATTCCAAGATCGCTATAGTTGGGTTGGCTTAATAAGTCAAGAAGATTGGAGGTCTGACTGATGATAGGAATTGAGAGTGGATGTGGGCAAGAACCGGGCAATCTAAAAGGAAGTGCTTTTCATGTTCCACTTTCTTAGTATCACAAATCTAAGAAATTTTATTGTCCCAGGGAGTTTTGGGGGTAGACCACCACCCAGTCTCACTCCGAAGCTCATGAGAGTTAGTTCTAATCCTAGCGATGTTCATTTTCTTCTTAGTGTTATTCAATGTAGAGAGGTAATTTTGGTAATCGAGGGTGGGGTTAATCACCTCCTTATAGTACCTTAGCTTCCTTTTACCTTCCAGCTCCTTCGCATCCCACATATTGTCCTTAAAACTGGAGGTAATAGTATCCTTGATACTATCCTTGCTTCCCATGAAGATCTCCTCCTTAATCCCCCAAAAGGTTGAGCCAAGACTAAGCATCTTGATGCCACCCCTACTTAAGGCGCAAGTGGGGGGTTTGACTAGGGTTAGAAGCAATTTTTGGAAGCCTCTTGGATTCCATATTGTGAAGCTTCTTCTTCTTATACATAATATATCTAAACATGGTCGCACTTTCAATAGGGGACATGCCAAATCGATCAAGAGGATAGGATAGGGAGTATTTCCCTTGATCTTGAGGTTATGGTTTATGAATTGCTTCTGGATCATCTCAATCTTTCTCACGACTCCCTAGATATATTGCACCCCCAAACTTCACATTCATATAAGATAACCGGGGTGGCGAGAATCTCAAAGAGGTACCTTTTTTTACTCCAAATGTACAAATCGTCTGACTTACAATTGTTTTCAAGCTCATAGTAGGCTTTCCAACCTCCAATAATTATTTTCTCGATGTTAGAATTCCAATTGAGCTGATGAGGAGAGTCAATACCCAAATATTTATAAGAAGAAACTTGCTCAAGGTAATGGTTATCATAGACGAAACTACCATGGGTGATATTTTTGGATTTAATGATCATGACTTTAGTCTTGTCGATATTAACTGTCATACCCATCTTGGACTAGTAGACATGAAGAGACTTAAGCTGCTTGCCTAGGTCATCGTGGCTCCTTGCAAGAAGAACAATATCACCTGCATAAAGGAGAAGAGTAATGATAATACCAGTGAGCTTGGTGCCTTTGCAACCTGCAGTTTCCAAACACTCCTCTAGCTTATCGATGTAAATACCAAAGAGGGAATTTTAAGGTTACAGCGAAGCCAGACACCAAATTGGTGTATGAGACCCCCTTGTTTGTGGGACAAGGGACCCACCTTTATGGAAGTCTATGAAGGCATAAATACTCTACCCCCCTCTAGTTTTGAACTTGTGGCCTCTTAGGAGGAAACACATGCTCTTAACCATTAGGGACACTCAAGCCTAAACATTAAAAAAAAAAAAAAACAGTTTTAAAAAAAAATAAAATTTAAAAATAAATTTAAAAAACCCAAAAACAGCGGGCCAAGATGGTAAGGGTCGATTCCGGGAATCATCCCCTGCCACTCTAGGCCTGTTGGGTCATAGGGGTGGGGGGCGAGAGAGCTGTGTGCAGCTCCCTTCCCGCCCTCCCCTGTGGCCCAATAGGCCTGGGGGTAGCAGGGGCCAATTCCTGGAATCGATCCTTGTCACCGTCGGTTAGGGGGGTTAATTTTTTTTTATTATGTTTTTTTTTGGGTTAATTTTTATTTTATATTTCCTTAAAATTATATTGTTTTTTTATATATATTTTCCCTTTTTAATTATTTTTTGATATTATTTTTTTTTTTTTTTATGTTTTATTTATTTAATTTTCATTTTTACAAGTTAATTTTGTTTTTTTTTTACATTTTTATATTTATTTTTTTTGTCGTTTTTTTTTTTTTTTTTTTACCAACATGAAAATCACCAACATTTAAAAAAAAATATCCACACTTAATACATTAGAAAATTTAAAATGTAAAATATAAGCACTTTAAACAAAAAGGGTTGATGTTGCATCAACACTTTTCAAAATCTCTTGCAAATAACTAACAAAAAAATGTTCATACTTGATACATGACAAGATGTAAAGTGTAAAAAATAAGCCCTCTAAAAAAATGTGTTGATGCTGCATCAACACTTTTGAAAATTAGCATGAAAATAATTAAAATTAAAAAAAGAAAATGTTCATACTTGATATATAAGAAAATTTAGTCCACATGGGGTAGCTCAAGCGGCAATGGCCGTGGAAATGAAGTCTCACTGAACCGGAAGTCTTGGGTTCAAATCTTGGGCTACCCTTCCCCCGTTGAGGGGTACTTAATGGACATGTAAATCGGAGAGTCCCACCCCAGCCTGCAAAAAAAAAAGATATATAAGAAAATTTAAAGTTCCAAAAATATGCTCCAAAGAAAAGGTGTATTTTGAATCACCACTTTTCAAAATTGGGTGATTTTTTAATACCTCAAAAAAACGGGCACTAGGTAATTTTCTCGTTTGATCGATAACTATGTTTCTTCTCCTTGCTACCCAACTGATCTGTAGGGGGAGTCACGAGAAATGTAGTCTACCATTTTGCTTGTCATCTTGGATTCTCTTCTTCCTGCAAGTATACCATGTCAGATAAACCAAATAGATACCAAATTCAAATCCATACCTCAGTGATGTTCAGGGGAGGCTTATGTGATCTGCAAGATCAGTCCACATTAGCATGTACATGTATAATCATAAACATATCCATATAATAACATAACATCATAACAACATCACGCATGACCATACCAAATGTATACCATGGCCCCATTCATGACAACCATATCCTTAACAACATTAGACTTTACCCAAGGAGAGTGAAACCACGCTCTAATACCACCTTGTAAACGCCTCCTCCCATATTTACCCACTTTCACTAACTTGCCTAGGGTAAACATGAGCTGAGGGTCACTATGACAAGACTCAACCTCCCAGGTGACTTTAAGGAAATGGAGTTGACATCTTAAGTCCTTATTGAATTCCCTCAAGTGTTGTAGGATCTCCAAGAGTAACCCAACCCCTCTAGGTGTCCAACTCCTAAGACAACTCAATTTTTCCCTAACCTAGAGCCCCAATCGCTCCATTTCCAAGGCCTCCATGCGACTATGGGTTCCCAGTCGCACTCATAAGCCTGCACCCATGCAACTATGGAATTTTCTAGTAAGTTTTATGCCAATGACTTTGAATTCTGTGCCACTTTTCAGGGTCGTGACTCAAGTCTCTACCCAGAACTCAATGAAACTTAAAAAGTTGATAAATGACATAGGAACAATGCTTGTAAACCAACAACTAAAACCGGGACTTGACCTGACCATCCGCAACCGAGATTGACATTCTATGAAATACTTGGTAAATATACATCCTACAAGTCATGAATGCAAGTCTAAACATAAGGGACTGAAAATTTATTTGAAGTTTAATCCGAAGGGTCATTTCCTTCTCACATTAGTTGTCATAACACCAATTAGGTCTTGCATTCATTATTCATTCAGTTGTAAGTGAAAACATGAAAAGGTCCATGACTAAGATATTTCATAAAACCATGCTTATAACCAGCATATAACAAGATAAATAAAAATAAGAGAACAACCATTAAAGCCACATAATAACCAATACATTTCCTCATCAAAAGCAAGATAAACTTAGCTTTTATTGAACATAGGAAAATACCGACCCAATTCGGGACTTCCACGTTCCACTCGACCATAGATTGGCTGAACCAATTCTTTCTTTCATCCAATCACCCCCATGCCATATTCCGAGCATGAATGTGGGATCTCATGGGATAAACCAATCCAAACACAACCAAGGGAATCCAGAGGTTAAACCACCTCCACCCTCTCCATATCATTATCTCACCTAAACCGGTGTAGAGATCACAAAACCAAGCTGAGCTTGGATGCCTCATAATTTATTCACCAATACCTTGAGGAATTTTCTTGTCTCCACCCTTAGGCTTTACTATGTATCCCACCATTACCGGTCAAGTGATGCCTATGCCTTTGGGAACTTTCCTGAGACCACCTCACCCGAATCCAAAATCTTCTGGCAACCCAAAGCTCAAAACTAAGAACAATCCCATCACACCATGGCTATCCAGAAATGGAAAGGCTAGGCTAAAATCCACTATCGAAACCCAACAAAATCCATGCCAATGACAACAAAAGAACCAAATACCAACATGCACATACCATGCATATCAAAACTAGCGAGGAAATCATACATGAACCTGTTACCTGCAAGTACTCCTATTATAGTTGCTTGATCCTTGCCTTCCTTTTCTTTTCTCGTCCTTTTTCTTTTCATTTTCCTTTCCTTTTCTTGCTTGCTTACTTTATTTCTCCTCTTGGTGCTCTTCTCCCCTCCCAGACAAATTCTAACACTAAACTGACAAAAGGCTACCGATTGATGCTCTGAGGTCTTTTTATTGACAAGGCCTCTAATTTCTTCAATTTTCCATTATTTTGCTTCATTTTCCTCCTCACATGCAACTTGCGACCTTTCATCTTCATTTTCTCCTAATTTCCATTATTTTCATAAATAATGTGTCAAAAATACCTTTTTTCCTTTTCAAATCCTTAGTCATTGCCTTTGCCAATTTCCTTCAGCCATAAACACGACAAGTGATGCCCACTAGGATGTTTTGCCCAACATTCAACTTAGGATAAGTGTCTCTTGCATGTGGTCTTATTTTAACTTTATTAACTTTTATTACATGAACTTTTAACCTGGGGCTGTTACAAAATGACACTATAGCCTCATACTTTATGAGAATTTCTCAATTGAGAGAAAAACTTCAAGAAATTGATGAAATCATTTTTGAAAATAAACTAGTGACTACATCACTTAATGGTTTACTTGATGGGACTTATTTGCATCAGGAATATGTATCAGAAAAGAAGTTCCAATGTTTGATGAACTATGGAAGCTCCAAAGTTTGATGAACTATGGACTGCATGTACTCAACAAGAATCAAGGCTCATGTCAAGAGGGGAGATTCAGAGATCCAAAGAAGGTGTGTCTCAAGCATATGCAACACATTTCAAGAAGGGCGGAGGAAGAAAAAAGTTTGGTTTCCAAAGAAGAAATGAAGGAAGAAGATCTACTCCTCAAGGAAAGAGAGATATGCCAAAAATCCAATTCTATCATTGTCACAAATTTGGTCACTATAGACATGAATGTCCTGAAAGATCAAATGATAAAAAGAGAAAAGGAAAGCAACATGTCACCGCAACAAACTTTGAGGAAATTCCAAAGAGACCCCAAAATGAAGAATCAGGTGAGAAAGCTTTCTTTTATTTCTCTGCACTTATAGATTTTATTGTAGATAAAAATGATATATGGCTAGTAGATAGTGGTGCCTCAAGGAACATGATGAGAGATCGTGACAACCTCACAAGCCTAATGGAAAGAAGATTACCTCAAAAGGTAAAGCTTGGAGACAACAAGAATTATGTAGTGAAATGAATTGGGAAGAATTCTATTGAGATGGAATCAAGTGAAGATGTTCATTTAAGCAACATACTATATGTACCAAGTTTGAAAAAGAATTTGGTTTCTATTTCATGTTTGGAAGATAAGGTAGATAGAGTAGCATTTGTTGATGGCAAAGTTCTTGTATGGCCAAAGGGCTTTAGTATAAATTCTGTTAGAGTAATTTGAATTCATGAAGTAAGGTTATATAAACTCTTGAAACAACCTACTCAAGCATTTTTCCATAATGATATTAATGCATGTGATATTTGGCATAAAGATACAGTCACCTTCACTGTAGAGCTTTGCGTGCTTTAAAGCAAATGGTTTTAGGTGTTCCAGAATTGCACGTGGAGCATGAAGAAGTATGTAAAGGCTGTGTGCTTGAAAAGAATGTCAAGGATCCTTTTTCCAAGCAACAAAAGTAGATCTAAGGAAATTTTGGATCTAGTCCATTCTGATGTATGCTATCCAATGCCAGTGAAATCTCTTGGAGGCTCCTTATGTTATGTAACCATTGTTGATGATTACTCTTGCAAGACATGGATTTACTTCATGAAGACAAAGGATAAAGTCTTTAATTTTTTTAAGCTATGGTCGATTTTCATAATTTATACTATAGCCCTTGTAATGTATAAAGAATTTGTAAGACACGTTCTTCATGCCATTTTCATTGTTTGGCCCTTAAAATAATTTGTATAAGACATGTTATTCATGTCAGATTTATTAGAGAAAAGTTCAAAATTTAAAATTTGAATTTTTGGCTCCAAACTAGTCAAGTCGACTCTCCTTCAAGTCAAGTTGGCCCTAGTGAAGAGACACAATCATTCACAAGGACATGACAATATATAAGGCAGTTGACCTCCTCCACAAGGCACCATTCGACCTCACACAAGAAAGACAGTTTTTTGGCATCCAAGCGAAGGAAAAGAAGGATAAGAAGGACAAAAAGAACGATGAAGATCATCTTTCTCTCTCTATATAACTCACAACTCTCTCTCATAACTCACACGTGTGTTTCTGGGCAGTTTTTCTAGGTAGCATATTCTAGGCAGACTGGGAAGCCGAATTTCTGGGTTTTTGGACAATTTCTGGGAGGCCAAATTTCGGTCTAGGGTAGATCAAATCAGGCTGAGTTGCATGGTAGATTAGAGGCTTTACTTAAGGGTTGTTGATGAGGTTTGATTATTTTCATTATTGGTCAATTTTGACCTCATAGTTGACTAGTTGCATCAGATGTATCTCTGGTTGAACAAAAGAATTTCTTTAAGAAAAAGGTCGTTGGGTTTTCTTATGGTAAATCTTGTGTTCTCTTGGTGCATTGTGATCTCTATTGTCCTTATGGTTTTATGGTATAATTCATCAAGTGTATTTGTTTAATGCTAAACTGGAATTGTTAAAAGAAGATCTATATCATTGAAATAGTTATAAGTATTTCAGAAATTAGTGTTAATATCTTTTACACTTGAAAACTCAACATCAATAACCTTTTCACCTTGGAGTACCTTAACAAAAACACCCTATCATTATCATTATTTACTTTATACCCTATAAACTTTGATTTTTATAATTTTATATTATAATTAAAAAATAAATTGTGATTTTTTATTTATTATTTTTTAATATAAATATATAAATAATTAATCTATAACCTATATTTATACAATAAAATACAAAATTTTGATTTATATTAAATTTTAACCCTAAGTCAAAATAAAAACATTTATCGTCATTTATTAACAATATTTTGAGATCAATATTTATAGCTGTAACACATTTATGACAAATTTCAAAGTATGCTCATATTTTTCACAAAGATTTCATCACATTCCTGTCAAATTTCAAAGATACTCATCTCATTCACAATGATTTTAGAGTTGATATTAGTCACATTAACATGACTTCACACCAAATTGGTATAAATATATTAAATTTTGAGAAAATTATTAAAATAAAGGAAAATGTTATTTGTGATATTTTTAATTAAATAGTTTATAATATAATAAAATATTTTAAAAATAATAATTTTGATGGTGTGATAATTTATTAAAATATCAAAAATATATTTATTTTTTATAAAATTATTTTAAGTAGCTTAAATCGAAAATCAAGATTATTAAAATAGAAAAATGAAATATGTTATTTTACAATCGAGTTGTTTTTAGTGTGATTTTTTGGATGTTTTTCCAATGAGTTTTTCTGGTTTAATTTCTTTAAAATTTAGTAAGAATTTCTTGATATCACAAGTTTGATCGGTAACTCTTGCACAATTCAAGTGCTCTAAGGGTTTTTTAGGGTGCTGAATCCATATATATAGTCAAAAAACCAGTTTAAATGACACAAATCAACATTTCACCTCAAATTTTTCCACTAGTTTTCAGCACCAAAAAGCCACACTAAAGACAACTCCTTTTACAATTTCTAAAATATTAAAAGTTTAAAGAATTTGTTATGACATTAAAAAGGTTAAAGATTAAGATAACAAATATTTTATTAAAAAAAAAAAACATTATTTTACAATATAATGAATATAAATACATTGAATTATCTATTTCAAAATAATTATTATGTTTGTCTGAATTTTTCCTAAATAAATTGAAATAGATTGTCTCGGTGTCTACCATGGTCTGGCTCTTCATCTGGTCCTGATGATAAACCACACTTGTTGGTTCGAAACACGTTGGCTAAAAATTTCTCTTATGTGATTTCAACCGAAAGACTTTGCTTAATTTATTATCTTTTTCCTTTAGATTCCACAATGATGAGTGGAGTGTCAACCCGAAACATTGAACAAGATAAACACAGATTTTCAGATATGAACTGTGCAGAGGTTTTCCCTGTCAGACGTTTCGAGTGGACGCTCCACCCATCTTCATGGACTGGAAAGCAGATAGATATTAAGTGTGAGAGTTGATAAAACTTTTAAATAATGAAAGACTCATAACGATCATTGGAGCGAAAATATTAAAATTATTAAAATTTTAAAAATTATGAATGGTCAAGGGATGGAGGGTCAACAAAATTTAAAGGTCAAAGAAATGCAAATGGGGATAATGAATAAATAAATGAGACATTAGATGAAAAATAAATTATTGACCGGTAAAAGTTTTTGAAACATGGTATAGAAATTTAATTTAAATTTTTTTGATAAAATTAAGTCAAAGTGAACAATAGATTAGTATATATATTTATTTCTTTAATTTCATTTTAATTAATAAAATTAATTATATTAAATTGGTTAATAATTAGCTAAATTATAATAGGTAGGGAGAAAAAGAGAAAGTTTAAATATAAATAATTTATTTATAGCAATTTAAAATATTAATTTAGATTAATAGCCTAAATAATTAATTTTATTATATATATATATATCAGTATTGAGTTCAAAAGCTAATACATGATTTTATATATGATAATAATTTTAATTAATTATTATTCTTATAGGATTAATAGCTAAAATTATTTAGATATATTTTATTAAGTGGAAAAAGGTTAAAAAAATTAAATGAAACATATATATATATATTATATATATATTATTATATATATATATATATTAGGGGGTTTAAAGAAAGAGGGGGAAAAGAAACTAAGGAAAAGAAAGGGGGGAGGGAGTTTAAGAAGAAGAAAGTTGATGGATTATAGGCTCCCAGGAGTGGCTAAGCATATAGCCATCTTCCCTATTGAAATTATTGTGATGCTTTTCAATTTCTACAACTTCCCTGATGATATGAGAATTATGAAAATGGATACAAGCTAGGGGGCGAGCTTCATCAAAGCAAATGTGGTGCGTGGTATTATTAGACACTCTTTGGTGGGTGTTGTTTGCAAAGTGCTCCTTAAGGTGGTGTTGTACATGTTTCCCGTAAGCAGTCCTTGGCTGCAAAAGCTACGCCAAGAAACCAACTCAACCAGCCTTCATGTTCAAGTTGGCCCTTGAACTAGAGGGGGCTCCCTCAGTTGTTACGAGGCTTTGTTTAACCCTCTTCACCTGTCACTGAACATCAGCCTTTGAAGCACAATAGTCAGATTTATGGTTTTAATGGGGATGGTTGGCGATCAATGATAATCCCTAATCATGATTAAAAGCCTCCCTCATAGGGTCCCTTCTGAAAGTGTCAGCTTCTCGCCTAACAGAATGACTTAGCTTTTTCAAGAATTATGGTAGAAGAATGTAAGGGGATTCCTAATAATTGAGCAGTCAGACTGACTACTTAACAACTAGGGAAATTTAGATGCATGTAGAAGATTTCTACAGCCCCAACAAAAACATATTCAAAGGTAACAGAAGGCCAAAGTGAAATCGATTCCAAGAGGAGCTATTTCAGACAGATAGTCTAATAAGCTAATCTCTTTTAATGGCTATCAGAAAACATAAAGCAAAAATGAGTCAAAGAGGAGTTATCTTGGACAAACAGTCCAATAAGCTAATCTCTTTCTGAAGGTTATGATTTTGCAGGGAATTACAGAGAGATTAAGACTTAATCTACATTATCCAGACCTTCCTACAATTGCTTTGAACATATGTAGAAACAAGTTACGAAAGCACTAGAAAGACATACAAGAAACACAAAATCCTATCATAATTGGAGCCATAAGGCTTTTATTAGAATTCTACAAGAGAAGCTATTACATAATTTAAGAGCCTTGGCATCAAAAGCCAACATATATTACTTCAACTGATGAAGTATTTATACAATTTCCTCACAAAATATCTTGATAAAAATATCAAGAGCTATTACAAATATATGAAAATTGTATTACAAAAATAGAACAAAAATAAAGGTAACTAAAACTATTTGAAGAGTTCTTGTACTATCATTGAGGATTTCTGTTGGTAAATAAGAGAAATTTGAATTTGATTGCAACTCATATTTAATGAGGTGGCCTCCAAGTCACTAACTATCTTGAGCTTTTTCCTCTCGAATTTCTGAAAAATAGGGTCCAGTGATCCCTTCGAATATCTCAGTCCGAGCTAGCTGTGTGAAAACTGAGAGAGATTTTGTAGTTTAGTATCTTAGGAACAAAAACCTCCTCCAGTTTCCCAAGGTTCATCTCTGATTATCCACAATAGTTTTTGCAAAAAAGTGGTTGAAACAGGACATGACTCAATCGAAAAAATAGGCTAAACATGATGAGAGTGTATCTCCCAACCCCTGACACCTGTGTGAAAAGTGAGATAGAATTTTGTATTTTGGAATATTATGAATCAAAACCTCTTCCAATTTCCAAATATTCATCTTTATTTAGTCAAAATATCCTCTGTAAAAAGGTGACTAAAACAAGAAATTTATGGAAAACATACCTTCAAAGATGCATTTGTATCTCCCAAACCAAAATAGTTGTTAGAAAACTGAGAGAGGTTTTTGTACATGAGGATGTTATAAAAAAAAACCTCTTTCAGTTTTTGAAAATTCGTTCTCAGCTATTTTTAAACCATGTTTGAATTTACTTTATTACATCATTTAACCATGTTTAAATGCATGATTAATTAAATCAACCAGCTAATGAAACTTAAATTTAAATTTTGAGGGCGCATTTACTCTTGCAGACCCATTTATTATTTCTAAACTACTAAAACCTATTATATCAACAAATTCAAATTATCAAAACTAATCATGTTACAACAGGCGGGTAGAGATTGAACAACCAGTTTGGCCAATGTAAGACTTCCCACATGAATGAGGGATTTGGTAGACACCTGATCCTTGCGTTGGGTTTGATTTATCTTTGGCTAATCGGAATAACTACCTAAGGGTTCTAAGGGATTTGAAGACGGTCCTGATGTTCTTTTTGGATAGAATCTTGGCAATGATATCAAAGGCTCCTTTTATGTAAGGGAGAGAGACTTTGTTTACATGCAGGGTGGGGTCAGAGGGGTTGGATTTAGGATGAGAGGCGGAAAGGAAAGCCTTATGAATTTGAGAGGTTGAGTAGCCATTAACTTTGAAAGCTTGGATTAGGTGGGCTTTTTTTTAGGGAAGGAACTGGTGAGCCGAGATTTTAAGGGCACGAGAGATAAGGGTCTTCAACACACCAGACTTTTGGGAAGGGTGGTGGTGAGAGTGGGCATGAAGATAACAATTCGTATGGGTTTTCTTTCGATAAACTTGGTGAGAAAGGGTACCATCGAGTAGACGAGAAACAAGAACATCAAGGAAATGAAGATAATTATTAGATTCTATTTCCATAGTGAATTGAATCAGGGGAGTAATGTTATTGAGATGGTCAAGAAAGGCATGGAGGGTTTGACGACCATGTTGCCAAATGATGAAAGTGTCATCAACAAATCTAAGCCAACATTTAGGCTTGAGATGTAAAGAGTCTAGGGCTCTGGTTTTGAAGTGTTCCATGAATATATTAGCCACAACTGGGGATAGGAAAGAACCCATAGTTGTTCCTTCGATTTGCTCATAGATTATGCCATTGTACGAAAAAAGGTGGAAGAGAGGCAAACACTGATAAGGTTGAGGGTTTCTTCATCTACTAGATTAGAGATTATGCTTAAACCTTTAGGGACAAGAATTTTTGTGAACAGGGAGACCACATCAATACTAACCATAATGTCATTTTCTTCAAGGCGAAAGTTTTTGGATTTATGGATGAAGTCCGCAGAATCTTTGATATAAGAGGGGGTGGAGCCTACAAATTGTTGAACTTTTGTGGCTAAATACCGACTAAGTGCATGGGTGGGGGCTCCTATGGCACTAACTATAGGTCTAAGAGGGACTTCAAGTTTATGAATTTTGGGAACACCATAGATTTTATGGGTTTGGGGGGCATGGGGGATGAGGCATTGTTGAATAAAATAATCAATGGATGAGGATTTTATGGCTTTAGTGACACATTGAGTGATGGAATTAATGGGATTTTTGGAAAGAAATTTGTAAGAGGAGGAGGAGCATAGATCACGAAATTTGGAATCATAATATTGAGATTTCATTACTATAGTGGCATTGCCCTTATCAACTTTGAGAATAAGGATGTTAGGGTTGTCATTGAGGTGCTTAATGGTTAGGGCTTCTTCCTTAGTAATATTAGGCTTGGGAGGCTTGGCGTAATGAAGAACCCTACAACAATCTTGCCGGATTTCTTTATCATATTTATTATTAGGGAGGGAATTTATATTAATTGATAAATTATTATTATTAGATACATTGTGAATATGAGAGCTATTATTAGAAGAGATTTTATTAACCAATTTAAGAGAAAGCGAATTAGGATTGATTTTGTCACATGAACCAATTAGAGAAGGATCATTATTAGAAGAATGGAAATAATAGAATATGGGGTTATTTAGATTAGAGGAAATGTTAATTTGAAATGATAGAGAGTTGTTTACACGGAGAAACTTGATTCAAATTACAAGACAACGATGAAATATTATTGAAGGGGGGGATTGTGGTATTACTGGATGGCGTGATTAGATTAGGGTTTGTATTCTAAGGACTGGAGCCGCAAAAATAAATTGGAGAAGTGATTGGCATTTGATCCAAAGCATGGTCGATTAACATGTCATGCAACAAGGAATTGGATACTGGCCAGTTTGTGTGAGATGACAATCCTTGAATGGACTGAGAAGGTGATGAAGGATGCAGGGAAAAATTAGGGAGAAAGTTAGATGAGGCTTGCTTAGACAAGGAGTGGGAACAAAAATCAACAGATTCCGCTGCAGTATCTGTTATAGGAGGGATGACGTATGACTAGAAATGTGTATAAGTAGTGGATCAATTGACATGAGTGGATTCAAACCCCTTAGAACCCTTAGGTAGTTATTATGATCAGCCAAAGATAAATCAAACCCCATGCAAGGATCAAGTGTCTACCAAATCCCTTGTTCATGTGAGAAATCTTACATTGGCCAAACTGGTCATTCAATCTCTGCCTGCCTCAAGGAGCACATTGCAGACAACACCCACCAAAGAGTGGCTAAATCTGCCATAGTTGAGCACTCTTATAATACCAAGCACCTCGTTTCTTTGATCAGGCTTGCCCCCTAGCTTGTATCCCTTTTCCTAACTCTCGTATCATTAGGGAAGCTTTAGAAATTGAAAAGCATCCCAATAATTTCAACAAGGAAGATGGCTATATGCTTAGCCACTCCTAGAAGCTTATAATCCATCAACTTTATTCTTCTTAACCCCCTCTCCTTCCCCCTTTCCCCCACCTTCCCTTCTTTCTTTTCCTTAGTTTCTCCGCACCCCCCCGCTTTTCTTTAAACCCCCTAAAAAAAAATTATTATTTCATTTATAAGGATGAATTTTTAACGTTTTTTCCATCTTCAAATAAAAATATATTCCTAAATAATTTTAGCTAATCCTTATAAATAGTATTAATTTAAAATTTCGTTCTTATATTAAGCCTTTTTTTACTCAATAATTAATATATATATATATAGTATATATGTGTGTGTGTGGTTGTGTTGTGTGTGTATGTTATGTTGTATGTATGTATGTATGTATGTATGTATAATTTAGGGCTATTAATTTCTAAATTATATTTCTAGCGTTTTATAAACTAGATAGATTCCATCTTATAAATATATATATTCTAACATGAGCCAAAGAGGGATTTCAATTTCTTCACGTGCAATTTTTTTTATGAGCTACATTATTTAAATGTTTTGCACTAGTTATTTAATTTTTAGCCATTCCTTTGAATTTTTATTTGGCACACAGAGCAAAATTTCAACTATTGATGATGGACAAAACACTGGCATATAGAATGAGCCTCTGAGTCTCATAGTTTTATTATTAACGACTTTCTCTTTTGGTCCCCTACCATTCAGTCTATTTATTATAATTTAGCTAAAACTGATTAACTATTAATAATAATTAAAATTTTAAAAAATGAAACATATATATATATATTATATCATATATTTTCCAAAGAAAAAGCGAACTTTTTATTAACAAGATAAAAAGTTACACTGCATATGCCCGAGCATTCCTTTTGCTGTTATGATTTATATCATAAAGCTGCTTCAGAAAAAAAGATTGTCTTTTCTGTACAATACCCTGTCAATGTATCCCCTGAAGACGTAAAAATCATAAACATTTTACGTTTCCAGCAACAAGGCATTAAATACATTCCAAAAGAGCCATTAACCGTCAAGAGGACTCGTTCCCATGTTTCTAGTTTTTCAATATATAACAGCACTCCCAAAAAAGATGACATGCATAGTGAACAAAACTGATGGATAAATAAAACTAAAACAGCATCCCAGAAACTAGATATGTGGGGGTTGATCCGACACACGGATCTGTCCATGAAACTCTTCTGCTACTTTCCAACTGCCCAGATCTTGTTGCAAACCTTCCTTAGAAAGTTTGTCTGCTAAAACGTTGCGCTCCCTGTATATATGACACAGTGAGAACACATTAAAAGAGATTTTTAAAGCCTGTATTTCTTCTAGTAAAGGTCTCAACATATAATTTTTGCAGTTTCTTTGACCACTAACCCAGTTTATGACATTTAGAGAGTCTCCGAAGATCTGAACCATGTAGATGTTCCTTTGAATGACCCAGCAAAGAAGTAGTTTTAAGGCAGACATCTCTGCAAAGTTATTTGTTCGAGTGCCTAGCCCCACTGAAGCTTTTAAACACTGATTTG
>APFE030360028.1:0-17419 GCA_000404065.3 Pinus taeda | reverse complement strand
ACTGAAATTTTAAGATTCAAATTTAAATTTCCATACACATGTTATTAATATTTATTAATGTATTATTCCACATTTTCCTTTAATTTGTTGTTTTATTTAAAACTATAACTAAAAATATCAAATACTAACTGTCTATTATTAGTCCTTGCAATTAGGTTAGAGTACTATAGTGATTGATTAATCACTTTAAAACTACAAATGAAAACACCATGTACCATATAGCTATTAAAGTGATTGATTGATCACTAAGTTGAAGTTTATTTTAGGGATCTTAAATCAAAATAAAAGGAAAAATGTTGATTTCCCTTTGATGCTATTGCTTATAAATATTGAGGTCTTATTGTCGACCAAGGATGTAATCTTTGATAATAGTGCGTGGGTTAATTATGATTTACATTAATTGTCGGGTAATGTACACTACTCTCTCCGCATGAAAGCCACATGATAAACCTCCTAATGCACCAAATTGTTGTTCTAATTATTGTTTGTGTATTTTTGTGGACATGGTGAGTTTCACAAACCACTACATCATCCATTTAACTCCTTAATGTATTGGTTAAGACTTCAGTTACTTCTTCTCATTCTCCTTGCAATGTCCTACTTCTTCTCACTACCATTGCATCATTTTTCATCTCATTACGTTTGTCTATGTACTATCTGTATTATTTATTTTTGCACCATTTGTGTATGCTTCTTACTCAAGACTCGTCTTCAATGCTTTTTCTTCTCCAATGTCTACAAGGATATCTCCACAATGACACCTATGGTTGCATCTCTTTCATGACCCCTCAATCTAAACCTGAAATAGAGCTATCAAAATTGCAACTCCAAAATTAGCTTAAGTCTCATGAATGTTTTTGCAACATAAACGAGTAACTATCCTACCTTTAGTAAGTTTTTCCTTCAATACAATAGTACAATTATTCTTATTTTTATTTTTCAATGCAAAGCACTATAAAATATTTTTTCAATCTAAGTTTTTCTTTGTTTGAATAATCTCTTAGTTTATCTCACATGAATTTATAATGAATAACTTTTCTACTTCAATCCAATATGAAAAAAAATATTAAATGGCTTTGAACTTCGTTGATCTTGTAAACTTTGTTCATGTATGTAGTTTAAGCAGAAAATTCTTTGAAGGGCTGTAATTCATACCTTCTTTTTTTTTGGTGTTAAGCAAAATTTGTTGATCAATTCTATTCTATCCTTTTTTACCCCTTACTACAACCAAATTTGTTTCTTTTAGAGCACTTAGTTAATTTTTCACATATGTGGGTTACATAAGACATTTTGACATAGTTGTTGCCTACATTATTTCATACCCAACACATCTACCATAGATATTCATTTTCATCTATGCTAGTTGTAGACACTCTTTTTCCAAAAGTCTTCCTGCACCTACATCTTGTATTCTTCAATGTGCACCTGCATTTCCGTAACCTATAGTTCACATCCCCTTTCTACACTTAGCCACTTTTGTTTCTATGTAGGTCATGGGAAATATTTTCTTATTCATGTCCCTTCATCACGAAGCCTACATGAATCTCTTAAGTATGGACCCATAATTATTCATTTCATACTTAATCATTCCTCTTAAACGAGCATCCAGGAGGACTTGCTTGACATTATCTTATAATCCTATCCCACATTTCAAATTTGTTATATTCATGCCACCTTTTCTCAAGACATAATAAATTTTTAGGGCGGTGCATACTTCAGATGACCAAAGATCTATATTATATTAAATGAGGCATGTATTATACTGAGATATTGTTGTATTTCTCAATTAAATTAGTATTTGTTATTAATGAACCACGTTTCCTTGCATTTATTTAAATAAAATAAGTGAATAAGACACTTAAAACTTCCAAAGTTTCTTATAATATCGATCGCAGTTAATACACTCATTAAGCATTGCTATAAGTACCAAACAAAGATGTCAAACATAATAAGGGAGGGTTTTTCTAAAGATACTATTAATATACTTGAGAGATAGTATCACAATTTCCAGTGGTATATGGATTGCTGATGGTATTCATAGATTTATCCAAAAGAGAAGAGTACTAATAAGGCCTAGACTTCATCCATTCTACACACTGGGTGTATTCCTTAAGTATTTGAATTTTTAGAGTTGGTTCCCTTGTACGCTGATAAATTCAATAGTAGGAAGATACATAGAGGACTCACAAGAACTCACAATAACCCTAGTTCTATAACTCTCTATTCATGAAGATGCTTCTACTTCCTAGAGATAACTAAGTTTTAAAGATAGCATAGGTTGTTGGCTTCCCCATGAACCAAAATGGATGAAAGGTTCTTCCTGAGAAATTCTGAAAATGACCTACCAAGTTGTTGGTTGATGCCAACAAACTTAAGGTATGTACACTAGATAGTTTATATAGGGAATTTTATTAGTTATTTGCAAGATTTTTCTCTTAAGAATCCACTTATTTTTTCTAAATATTTTATTTATATTCTACATTATCTTTTACAAGAAGGAGCCATTTTCTACTAGGCTCATACAATTTCTAACAAAATTTAGTACTAGCTTGGAAATTTCACTCAAAAAAAGGTTTTATATGTCTTTGTACTTGATTATGCTTTTTTATTTTGCAATGTGTTCAATGGGTCACTAAGGGTGGTTAGTCTTGAGCTAGAAAGTTATCCGTTTAATCCCAGACCCTCTTGGAAAGAATGAGAATTTTCAAACACCATAATAGTTTCAGTTTTTTGCCTATTTTGTGACAAGTTTTTCTAGGAAGAAGTGTGGTTATAGTACAAGTACTAGGTGCATTCCTTTAGTGAATAAAGAAGGAAATAATTTAGACATTTTCCCATTAGATTTATTAATATTAATGTCAATAGTTGTCCATTGAAGAAAGTGAGATTATGCAAAAATCAGGGTTGTCGACGTAGATAGTTCATAGGTGCGGGCAAACTTGGCTCAATGGGGGTCACTCAAGTAGTTTAACTACCACCTAATTCAGACATAGGAGGAGCTTCTACAATTTTCAGTGAGCCCATGGTAGGTCCACCATGGAGTGTTTGACATATAAGGGATTGACCTCGCTAGATCTACTTGAGTGGACATATATAGTTTTTTACTAGAATGAAACAACAGGGACATGAGGTATTTATTGATCCACCACAATTAGTCATGATATTGAACGAGTGAGTTGGTAACTGTTGTGCAACCCATCTTCTGGAGGGTGTGGTTTTCCAGATTGCATCGATCGAGGCTGTGGGGCTTCATGTCACCACTATCATCATTGTGAGGATATTTAAAATGATGGCCTCACATAGGATTATGGGCCATTAGATAGGAGCTGCATTAAACTAGGTGCATAGGGGAACCTTTTGTGATTGGTATCACCTACCACATGGTAGCCTATTTTCTTAGATGACTCGAAGAATGGGGGGTTAGCTACGATATTTCGGTTTTGGGGCTCTCTTATTAAGTTTCTTCTTTAAGCAACTTTTTCTATTTCGACCCCATATCAAAGCACATGTGACACCTCCCATTTTTCCCTAAATCATGATGTGGGCGAGAAATAATGATACCGTGGGGTGTGGGGGTAGAGGCATGACACTACTAGGCCAATACTATTTTTTCATGATAGATATTGATGTCACATATTTGTTTGGAGTTCCCCTATAAGGGAAGGATTTCCAAGGCAACCCATATATGGGTCTTCCCTTAGGAGGGAGATGGGGGCCCTTAGGTATGAGTAACAATATTTTATATTTGCATTAGTTTTTTTTTTAAGCTTATTTTTTATATGATTATGTTGATGTGAGGTTTTGTTGTGTTAGTAAACACGAGACCTCACAGTTGGGAGATATTGGTAGTGTGAGATCATCCTTGCAGAATAGATCATAAATGAGGACTAGTGTGGATTGGGTGAGTATGGAAGGAGGAGGGGAAGTAGAGGGGCTCTAGAGACCTCAAAAACATGGCCATTTTAACCTAAGGGTTGATGCCCCCCTGAGAATGGGGAGGCTTTGGAAATTTGAGGAGAAATGCATTTTGTGGGAGTGAGTAGTGGCCCTTGAGGTGAGGATGGGGAATTCTTGATGAGGATATTATAGATGTTGTGGTTATGTCGCATCATAACTAGTGGAAAGATTTACGAATGTTAGTAGTGGTAGTGTTGATAGTATGGCTAATTTTTGTCCTGGGACATGAGGGGACACAAGATCCCCTTGTTGGTGGTAATGGGAGACAAGGTGATGCTCTAACAATACCCCCTCCATAGTTGTTGTATATGTGCTAGGGGAAGATCCCATTATTAGGATGCTCCCCATCATTTTTGTTATTATTTTTAATGGTTGATAACACCCCAATGCATTGAAACTCTCTCTCTCTCTCTCATATATAATTGATATATAGTTAATTTATCTATATATATTTATATATAGTATTAGGATGATGAATGATGGATGATTTGATGAATGGATAGAGGATGGCACGTTGCTCATGATGTGTCACATTGTGACTTGTATGCTTATGATCCTATATCATATTGTGATGGATATATTTATTATACCATGTATGTTTGAAATGATTCATGAAGATGTTTTCATGGTTATTGTGATGCTTGTCAATTTAGTCTATAGTTCTTTTTGCTATCAATGATATTAATTTCTTGGTATGCATGAAAGGGTAACATGATCAAAAACTCATACTAACATGGTTCTTGCCAATGTATCTAGTACCTAGTTGATGAATGATAATGGGAATTGATGTTGTGGGTGGTTTTTTCAAGTACTTTGTAATCAACCCAAATACTCTACTTTCCATTATTTATAGGAAAAATGAAAAGAGGGGAAACCCATTGACTCTTAGAAATGGGGTAAATGAAATTAGTTGAAAGTAATTTTTGCAACTCTTTTTTGAATATGTCTCATGAAGAAAAATTCATTCCTTGTTGCAGTTTTCAGATGGGCTTGGAGTCCTCCTTGATATGGATGTGGTGAGTGAACACATGCACATTATGGATGGATCCCTTTCATGTTAGTATAATCCCATGGAAAAGTATTTCTATGCCTTTCCAAAACCTTTATTATTTGTTCTTCCTAGTTTTCTTTTATTTTCAGCATGAAAATGTTGGAAAATGAAATGAAAGGGATTTGTTGATGCTAACAAAATAATTGGAGATGCATTGGAGAAACCTTGAATGTCTATTTGACTATTATGAATTGACTATGGAATGTCTACAATAATATTATATGTCTATAAGATATGGTGTAAAAACATGGATACCACTATTGAGATTGGGAGATATTGAGTTACATGTCTTCCCTATTTTGCTTGAATGATGATTACATCATAAAGGGAAATACCAAAGAATTTATTAGCCACCAACTTGCCCTCCTTCCATAGTTTCTTTCAAATTGTAGAGTAAGCAAATGTTTAGGACACAAAAAGACAAGGTTGTCATTTTGAATCATTTGTGTTCCTCCATTTCTAGCAATCATCCATAACATCGAAGAAGACGCCTTTCTCAACCAATTAACTTTTTTTGTAGCTATATATCCTTACTTTTATTTGTTGTTTATAGGCCAAAAGGTGGATGAGGGATCATATTCATACCTTTATAGTATAGGTGGCATGATTCTTGTGTTGAGACTTGATTAGTTTCCTCTGTATTATTAATTTTGCTTTAATATCCATTTTGAGAATTTCATAATCTTTAAGTTAGAAGAAATACCATAGTGAGGCAAAAATAAGTCCATGTATTGAAGATCAATTAACTATCTAGGTTAGATGAGATTAGATTCCATTCAGTGCAACTCACTTTTCCTATGCAGTTTCCCATGTGGTACTAGTCACAACATGCCTTGAATGTATGATCAAGACTTGGAATGACTGTACCCTAGTCCTAAACTTCACATTGGGATCCATTGTTTCAACCCATGCCATAGTTTTTATGGAGTGTGCCAAACACGAGGAGGATTGCATGGGAAAATATTGTTGATGAATTCTAACAAATAAAATGTTTTATTTGGACACAAAAACAAAAATAAAAAATTAAGGATGAAGAAAATGGTGCTTGAAAGAAACATGAGTAAGTTAGAAAAAAATGGGAGTAACTTTATTTATGCACACGATAATTTGTTATGATGTACTTAGGAAGATTACCTTTGTATCATTTGGCCATTTAATGGGAGGGACTCTACTACCCCCTTAAGTTTTTGCAATCTATATGTTCCAAGACCAATTTTTTTTGTGAAAATATATGGATAGAGCTAGCATTGCTAAAATTTGGTGTGTCTACCTTTTTATTGATGTAGCTTATCCCATTTTAGTACAAGTTCACCTATTTCAAAATTTTTCTCATTCGCAAACTTGTTACCAAACCATTTTTTTATAGTTTGTTGGTGTGTGGAGAACAATTTTTGGCTTAATCTCTTTTCTTTTTTGGTTTGAGGAGAGTTTTGATTTGTCTTTGCGAAGTTTGAAATGTTGACCTAGAGAATCCTAAAAGTAGTAAAGTGAAAAAAATATGTTTGGCATAAATATGGCTTCTTTTCTATAAAATATAAAAGGATGCTGCTAAATAGTATTTTGGGGTCACATGATCTACCCATAGGGTGTTGGGTAAGGAATTGTACTAGTTTCTTTATTGATAAATTATAGTCTATTTCAGGATGTAGATCATGTTTTTATTACTAGATTTGGTTATTTTCTTGCCATGAAGGTAGTAGTTAACATAACGTGTCAATCATTTACCCTCTTTCCTTTCATGTACATAGAACTCTGCATAGGCATATTAAGCATAACCATAAATATAAATAATACAGGCATGAAAAATAGAGATACATAGTTAAAGACACTTTATTCCTGAGCGCTTTTCAAAATAGGTTGATTGAAACGTGTATATGTATTTTTTTTATCACACTATTCACAATCTTGCTTGGATATTATAAAAAAAAGGAGGGGAGGAGAGAGGCAAAATGACCTTAACACGGCACACATCATATATTAAAAATAAATGCAATCACCAAAAATAGTAAGCGCTTAAATGTAAAACCAGCCTGTTCAAGTATCAACCAGTCATGGTGTCATTTGATATTAATGTTAATCTATCCTCTCACACTTTATATAAGATGATCACTTTCGCATGAGGTATGTTATGAAACGATTGCCTGGATTCTCTTCAGGAGTTTTAGCAATGCATGATATAATTTGCACGGAAGTGAATAACATGAACGATTGTGGGTATATTGCATAACTCATATATTAAATGAAAAACTGAACGATCATAACAATGCAGTTACCACACCTTATATGCTATATAAGTTTCCCATTTATACATAATATTTTAGCATAATTATTTAAGACAGATCTGCAGTCTGATCTGATCTTAGCATAGCACTGGAAGGATGCCACGATCTGTCTATCAAATATGTCTATATATCTCAGTAGAATCGAGCCGCATGTCATGCACCTACATTCACTCCATTTTATTCTATATAATGTACACATGCTGCGTCTCTATCATCCTCCTGCAATATAATAAACAAGTTTAGCATTAGATATACCATGCAACATAAAAGTTGCAGAATGCGTGAGAGAGAAATGAGTGATTGGTGTGTAGAAGTAGAGGAACCCAGAGAACTTACTGTATTAGTGATGAATGGGAGGAGGGGCGGTGTGGATGCCACCATGGCGAATATAAGGTGGTGGAGATTTGTAGAAGTGGGGAGAGTGTGAGGGAGGCTTAATGGGATAATGGGGTTTACCCGGTGGAGATGGGTGGAGTCCATTATGTACCGGCTGATGTGTCCCAACCAGAGGAGGATGGGCTTTCGAAATCAGTGATGAAGGGTGGGCAAAATCCAGAGGATGTTGGGGAGAAGTAGGTGGCTTCATGTGGTGTCGCGGAGGTTTATGAATGGCGATAGGAGAAGGTTTGTCGTGTGAGTGTGGGGGTAACGAAGGATTATGCCCTGGAAAAGGCTTATCATTGTGATGGAAGGGCGGGTGAGCAGTTGGAGGATGTGGGGGTAATGAAGGATCATGCCCTGGAAAAGGCTTGTCATCGTGATGGAAGGGCGGATGACCAGTTGGAGGATGTCGGATGTCAGAGTAAGCATTTGAGCAGATCATGGAAAAAGCGATGAGAAGGAAAAGAGGAAGACAATGATGAATAGTGCCTGCCATCTCTACGAAATCCAATAGAAAGGCAAAGATGAGGATATGGTAAGGGAGAGAGGAGTCGAGGGTTTATATAGGCAAGACAACGGCCAAAGAGAGTAGGAAGTTGATGGAGATGATGAGAAAGTTATGGCCGTTTGAGAAGACAATCCATGATTCCGGAGATCATGTATGATGTGGGCCATTGGATCGACAAAGGAACGACCAACATATTGCGGGCGCGCCTGCTTTTTAAGTTTTTGTTCACACTGGGAAGAATTGGCTGAGCATATTGTGTTCGGTCCAGATGATTTTGTGTAAAGATTGGATTGGAAGTTGGCAGGCTTTGATTGGCGGTTTGTCTGCGCAAATTTCTGCTTTTATCATGTCTGTCTAGGTTCAACGTCTGCGGCTACATGATGTCTTAAAGATATTCAGAACTCCAGATTCCGACGAACTTTTTAACTTTTTTTATGCAGCTTATATGGTAAATTTGATAATGAAAATCCCAATTTTAGTAATAAGATTTGTAATTTAGAAATGTCGAGCAATTCCACGTTACAATTCAGTCATTTAAACTTCGACTTTCACCAATTCGTTTACAAAGCTCAGTAAAAATTTGAAAAAGCTCACTAAAATTTGAAAAGACGAATTACTGCATAAATAATATATTCAAATGGAAGTCATGTTCGGAAAGAGTATCGCTATCTCTATGTCAACTATTACACACCGATGTTTGTGGATACAAATATTGGAATTTTAATGCACAAGTCAAAAGAGCACAGAATAAAATTGGTTTTGCTTTCAGGAAACGTCTTACAAATGTTCATTTTTTTATTACGGCACTCTCCACCAAATCGAAGTTGACTTCTACAACCACTAATATATAAACAGCAAATATGGACTCCAAAGTTGCCTTCTCCAACTAAAGTCGTTATAAACGGCAAATATGGACCCCACAATTCTGTTTCGCAAATTTTGCTTAAAAAACTGAAAATGACAAGTTTTTATTTATTTACTTCTTAGATATTAAAGTGATCGATTGATCACTAAGTTGAAGTTTATTTTAGGGATCTTAAATCAAAATAAAAGAAAAACATTGATTTCCGTTTGATGCTATTGGTTATAAATATTGAGGTCAATCATGTAATATTTGATAATAGTGTGTGGGTTAATTATGATTTACATTAATTGTCGGGTAATGTACATTACTCTCTCCGCATGAAAAGCCACATGATAAACCTCCCAATGCACCATGTAATATTTGATAATAGTGTGTGGGTTAATTATTATTTACATTAATTGTCGGGTAATGTACATTACTCTCTCCGCATGAAAAGCCACATGATAAACCTCCCAATGCACCAAATTGTTGTTTGTGTATTTTTGTGCACATGCTGAGTTTCACAAGCCACTACATCATCCATTTAACTCCTTAATGTATTGGTTAAGACTTCAGTTACTTCTTCTCATTCTCCTTGCACTGTCCCACTTCTTCTCACTACCATTGCATCAGTTTGCATCTCATTACGTTTGTCCATGTACTATCTGTATTATTTATTTTTGCACCATTTGTGTATGCTTCTCACTCAAGACTCGTCTTCAATGCTTTGTCTTCTCCAATGTCTACAAGGATATCTCCACAATGACACCTATGGTTGCATCTCTTTCATGACCCCTCAATCTAAACCTGAAATAGAGCTATCAAAATTGCATCTCAAAAATTAGTTTAAGTCTCATGAATGTTTTTGCAACATAAACGAGTAACTATTCTACCTTTACTAAATTTTTCTTTTAATACCATAGTACAATTATTCTTATTTTTATTTTTCAATGCAAAGCACTATAAAATGTTTTTTCAATCTAATTTTTTCTTTGTCTGAATAATCTCTCAGTTTATCCCACATTAATTTATAATGAATAACTTTTCTACTTAATTCCTTTAGGTTCAATCCAATATGAATATAAATATTAAATGGCTTTGAACTTGGTCTATCTTGTAAATTTTATTCATGTATGTAGTTTAAGCAGAAAATTCTTTGAAGGGCTCTAATTCATACCTTCCTTTTTGTTTGGTGTTAAGCAAGATTTGTTGATCAATTCTATTCTATCCTTTTTTACCCCTTACTACAACCAAATTTGTTTCTTTAGAGCACTTAGTCAATTTTTCACATATGTGGGTTACATAAGACATTTTTACATAGTTGTTGCCTACATTATTTAATACCCAACACATCTAATATAGATATTCATTTTCATCTATGCTAGTTGTAGACACTCTTTTTCCCAAAGTCATGTTGCACCTGCATCTTGTATTCTTCACTGTGCACCTGCATTTCCGTAACCTACAGTTCACATCCCCTTTCTGCACTTAGCCACTTTGTTTCTATGTAGGTCATTGGAAATATTTTCTTATTTATGTCCCTTCATCATGAAGCCTACATGAATCTATTGCGTATGGACCCATACTTATTCATTTCATACTTAACCATTCCTCTTAAATGAGCATCCGGGAGACCTTGCTTGACATTATAGTATAATATTATCCTACATTTCAAATATTTTATATTCATGCCACCTATTCTCAAGACATGATAAATTTTTAGGGCCGTGCATACTTAACATGACCAAAGATCTCTATTATATTAAACGAGGCATGTATTCTACTAAGATATTGTTATATTTTCCGATTAAATTAGTATATGTTATTAATGAACCACATTTCCTTGCATTTATTTAAATAAAATAAGTTAATAAGACACTTAACACTACCAAAGTTTCTAACAAGCTCGGTCTTAGTGAATTCATTCATTGAACATTGCTATAGGTAGCAAACAAAGATGTCAAACATAATAAGGGAGACTTTTTCTAAAGATACTATTAATACACTTGGGAGATAGTCTAACAATTTCCAATGGTACATGGATTGCTAATGGCATTGATAGATTTACCCAGAAGAGAAGAGTAGTAATAAGTACTAGACTTCATCCATTCTACACACTGGCTTTATTCCTTAAGTATTTGAATTTTTAGAGTTGGTTCCCTTGTGTGCTGATAAATTCAATGGTAGGAAGATACACATAGGACTCACAAGACCTCACAAGAACCCTAGGTCTATAACTCTCTATTCACGAAGATGCTTCTACTTCCTAGAGATAACTAAGTTTTAAAGATAGCATAGTTTGTTGCCTTCCTCATGAACCCAAATGGATGAAAGGTTCTTCCTAAGAAATTATGGAAATGACCTACCAAGTTGTTAGTTGATGCCAACAAACTTAAGGTTTATATAGGGAATTTTATTAGTTATTTTCAAGAATTCTCGCTCAAGAATCCACTTATTTTTTCTAGATATTTTATTTATATTCTACATTATCTTTTACAAGAAGGAGCCATTTTCTACTAGGCTCATACAATTTCTAGCAAAATTTAGTACTAGCGTGGAAATTTCTGTAAAAAAAATGTTTTATATGTCTTCGTACTTGATTATGATTTTTTATTTTGCAATGTGTTCAATGGGTCGCTAAGGTTGGTTAGTATTGAGCTAGAAAGTTATCTGTTTAATCCCAGGCCCTCTTGGAAAGAATGGGAATTTTCAAACCCCATAATAATTTCAGTTTTTTGCGTATTTTGTGATAAGTTTTTCCAGGAAGAAGTGTGGTGATAGTACAAGTACTATGTGCATTCCTTTAGTGAAGAAAGAAGGAAATAATTTAGACATTTTCCCATTAGATTTGTTAATATTAATGTCAATAGTTGTCCATTGAAGAAAGTGAGATTATGCAAAAATCAGGGTTTTGGACATAGATAGTTCATAGGTGCAGCCAGACTTGGCTCAATGGGGGTTACTCAAGTAATTTAACTACCACCTAATTCAGACATAGGAGGAGCTTCTACAATTTTCAGTGAGCCCATGGTAGGTCCACCATGGAGTGTTTGACATATAAGGGATTAACCTCACTAGATCCACTTAAGTGGATATATATATATAGTTTTTTATTAGAATGAAGCTACAGGGACATGAGGTACCTATTGATCCACCACAATTAGTCATGATATTGAATGAGTTAGTCGGTAAGTGGTGTGCAACCCATCTTGTGGAGGGTGTGGTTGTCCAGATTGCATCGATCGAGGATGTGGGGCTTCATGTCACCACTATCATCATTGTGAGGATATTTAAATGATGGCCTCACATAGGATTATGGGCCATTAGATAGGAGCATTAAACTAGGTGCATAGGGGAACCTTTTTGTGATTGGTATCACCTACCACATGGTAGGCTATTTTCTTAGATGACTCGAAGAATGGGGAGTTAGCTATGATATTTCTCTTTTGGGACTCCCTTATGTAGTTTTTTCTTTAAGTGACTTTTCCTATTTTGACCCCATATCAAAGCACATGTGGCACCTCCCCTTTTTCCCTAAATCATGATGTGGGAGAGAAATAATGATACCGCGGGGTGTGGGGGGAGAGGTATGACACTACTAGGCCAATACTAGTTTTTCATGATAGATATTGATGTCACATATTTGTTTGGAGTTCCCCTATAAGGGAAAGGATTTCCAAGGCAACCTATATATGGGTCTTCCCTTAGGAGAGAGATGGGGGCCCTTCGGTATGAGTAACAATATTTTATATTTGCATTAGTTTTTTTTTAAGCTTATTTTTTATATGATTATGTTGATGCGAGGTTTTTTTGTGTTAGTAAACACAAGACCTCACAGTTGGGAGATATTGGTAGTGTGAGATCATCCTTGCAGCATAGATCATAAATGAGGATTGGTGTGGATTGGGTGAGTATGCAAGGATGAGGGGAAGTAGAGGGGCTCTAGAGACCTAGAAAGCATGGTCATTTTAACCTAAGTGTTGATACCCCCTTGAGAATGGGGAGGCTTTGGAAATTTGAGGAGAAATGCATTTTGTGGGAGCGAGTTGTGGCCCTTGAGGTGAGGATGGGGAATTCTTGATGAGGATATTATAGATGTTGTGGTTATGTCGCATCATAACTGGTGGAAAGATTTACGAATGCTAGTAGTGGTAGTGTTGACAGTATGGCTAATTTTTGTCCTGGGACATGAGGGGACACAAGATCCCCCTGTTGATGGTAGTGGGAGACAAGGTGGTGCTCTAACAATACCCCCTCCATAGTTGTTGTATATGTGCTAGGGGAATATCCCATTATTGGGATGCTCCCCATCATTTTTGTTATTATTTTTAATGGTTGATAACACCCCAATGCATTGAATCTCTCTCTCTCTCTCTCTCTCTCTCTCTCTATATATATGATTATAATATATACTATATATATATATATTATATATATATATATATATTATATATATTATATTATATATATATTATATTATTATATATTTATGATGAAGATGAAGATGATGATGATGGTCACGTAGCTCTCATGAAGTGTCACATTGTGACTTGTATGCTTTTTGATCCTTTGTCATATTGTGATGGATATATTTATTCTACCATGTATGTTTAACATTCTTCATGAAGATGTTTTCATGGTTGTTGTGATGCTTGTCAATCTTTTCTATAGTTCTTTTTGATATCAATGATGTTAATTTCTTGGTATGCATGAAAGGGTAACATGATCAAAAGCTCATACTAACATGGTTCTTACCAATGTGTCTATTACCTAGTTGATGAATGATAATGGGAACTTATGTTTGTGGGTGTTTTTTTCAAGTACTTTGTTATCAACCCAAATACTCTACTTTTCCATTATTTATAGGAACAATGAGAAGAGGGGAGACCCATTGACCCTTAGAAATGGGGTAAATGAAATTAGTTGAAAGTAATTTTTGCAACTCTTTTCTGAATATGTCTCATAAAGAAAAATTCATTCCTTGTTGCAGTTTTCAGATGGGCTTAGAGTCCTCCGTGGTGAGTGAACACATGCACATTATGGATGGATCACTTTCATGTTAGTATAATCCTATGGAAAAGTATTTCTATGCCTTTCCAAAACCTTTATTATTTGTTCTTCCTAATTTTCTTTTATTTTGAGCATGAAAATGCTAGAAAATGAAATGAAAGGGATTTGTTGATGCTAACAAAATAATTGGAGATGCATTGGAGAAACCTTGAATGTCTATTTGACTACTATGAATTGACTATGGAATGTCTACAATAATATTATATGTCTAGGAGATATGGTGTAAAAACATGGATACCACTATTGAGATTAGGAGATATTGAGTTACATGTCTTCCCTATTTTGCTTGAATGATGATTACATCATAAAGGGAAATAGCAAAGGGAATTTATTAGCCACCAACTTGCACCCCTTCCATAGTTTCTTTGAAATTGTAGAGTAAGCAAATTTTTAGGACACAAAAAGACAAGGCTGTCATTTTGAATCATTTGTGTTCCTCCATTTCTAGCAAACATCCAGAACATTGAAGAAGACACCTTTCTCAACCATTTAACTTCTTTTGTAGATATAAATCCTTGCTTTTATTTGTTGTTTATGGGCGAAAAGGTGGATGAGGGATCATATTCATACCTTTATAGTATAGGTGGGGTGATTCTTGTGTTGAGACTTGATTAGTTTCCTCTGTATTGTTAATTTTGCTTTAATATGAATTTTGAGAATTTCATAATCTTTAAGTTAGAAGAAATACCATAGTGAGTGCCAAAATAAGTCCATGTATTGAAGATCAATTGACTATCTAGGTTAGATGATATTACATTCCACTCAGTGCAACTCACCTTTCCTATGGAGTTTCCCATGTGGTACTAGTCACAACATCCCTTAAAAGTATGATCAAAACTTGGAGTGACTGTACCCTAGTCCTAAACTTCACATGGGAATCCATTGTTTCAACCCATGCCATAGTTTTTATGGAGTGTGCCAAACACGAGGAGGATTTCCTAGGAAAATATTGTTGAAGAATTCTATCAAAATAAAATGTTTTATTTGGACACAAACAAAAATAAAAAATTAAGGATGAAGAAAATGGTGCTTGAAAGAAACATGAGTAAGTTAGAAAAAAATGGGAGTAACTTTATTTATGCACATGATAATTTGTTATGATGTACTTAGGAAGATTACCTTTGTAGCATTTGGCCAATGAATGGGAGGGAGTATGCTACCCCCTTTAGTTGTTGCAATCTATATGTTCCAAGACCAAATTTTTTTGTGAGAATATATGGATCGAGCTAGCGTTGCTAAAATTTGGTGTGTCTACCTTTTTATTGATGTAGCTTATCCCATTTTAGTACAAGTCCACCTATTTCAAAATTTTTCTCACTCGTAAACTTGTTACCAAACCATTTTTTTATAGTTTGTTGGTGTGTGGAGAACTCTTTTTGGCTTTATCTGTTTTCTTTTTTGGTTTGAGGAGAGTTTTGATTTGTCTTTGCGTAATTGGAAATGTTGACCTAGAGGATCCTAAAGGTAGTACAGTGCAAAAAATATGTTTGGCATAAATATGGCTTCTTCTTTATAAAATTTAAAGGGATGCTGCTAAATAGTATTTTGGGGTCGCATGATCTAACCATAGGCTGTTGGTTAAGGAATTGTACTAGTTTCTTTATTGATAAATTATAGTTTATTTCAGGATGTAAATCATGTTTTTATTACTAGACTTGGTTATTTTCTTGTCATGAGGGTATTAGTTAACATAATGTGTCAATGTAATACCTTTGTCCAAAGTGAACTTGGTTAACTTTAAAGAGGAAAAATAAGTAGCATTATAAAAAAAAATGAGGTTGGCACTCCAAACATAGTGATGAGTTGTTGTTACAAAAAATGGATGATGATCTAGTCACTTAGTCATTGATTAGTGAAAAAGCTTCACTCCACTAAATGAACTAGTTTGTGTTATTTACGATATATCGATGTTGTTTGAAAGACCGCAAATAACCTTATTTGATTATATCCAACCCCATTGTTAAAACATATCTCTAATTATCATAAATTGTATGGAAACTACATGTTTTCATTCACACTAAACACATCTTTAACATAATTGAGACTTGATGGCATAATAATATGAATCTTTGAACAATGTTGAGTAGTATCTAGGACTTACCCTCTTGAAAAAATTCAAGAGAACTCCATCATGATGCTTCCTAAAAAGCAATACATTGAAAAGCTAAGACAATGAAGCCTTAATCCTTGTGGCTCTTCTGTGCCTTGCACTAAGATGATTACGAATGACACTTCCTAGTACCATGACTATGAATGACACTTCCTAGTATTATGACTATGAACCTTTTAGAGAGGGGGTGTATGCGATTTTACAAGAATGCATTAAGCTCATTGTTATTTTATTTCATGAAAACATGACAGAATACATCTTTGTCATGCAAGTTGGGATATAATTATTTTAACCAAAAATATTGGGAGATAAATTAATATTTTGGAACTTTTGTTTAAAATAAATATTTTGGTTAAAGAAAAAAAAAATAATGTGCTTCTTAATGAAAATAATGGATGGAAAGTCAAAGATATATCGATATCCTTAATGCTCGTGTAATGACAAGTACTAATAACACTAAATTTGATGAGATATGGGTGTCAAGCATGAACCATGGAGGCACATATACATTAAAACATTACTTAACATGTTTCAAAATACGTTGATTCAAACGTAGAGATGGTTTTTTTCACATTAATCACCATCTTGATTCGATATTATGAAAGGAAAATATGCAAGATATTATGAAGGTTAAATATGGGAAGAGGGAAGCAAAATGACCTTAATACTTCACACATGATATATTAAAAATTTATGTAAACCAACCTGCCCAAGTATAAACCAGTGACAGTTTCATTTGATATTAATGTCCATTTACCGTCTCTCACATTTTACAAAGATCATCACTTTTGCATGAGACATGGTGTGAATCAATTGGATGGGTTGTCTTCAACAGTTTTAGCAAAGTATTATATAATTCGCATTGAAACCGATGAACATGAACGACTTCGTGTATAGGCAATAGATTGGATAGATGATATATTAATTGAAAAATTGAACGACCATAACAAAGAAGTTACCCCACCTAATATGTTATATAAAGTTCCCATTTATTCATAATTATTTAAGACAGATCTTGCTGTCTGAACTAATCATAGCATAGCACTGGAAGGATGCCACGATCTGTCTCTCAAATATGTCTACATATCTCAGTAGGATCGAGCTACATGTCATGCACCTGCATCCACTTCATTTTATTCTATATAATGTACACACGTTGTGTCTCTGTCATCCTCGTGCAATACAATAAACAAAAATTTTGCAACAGATATACCAT